>BDMB01000097.1:223322-351160 GCA_016859785.1 Macrotyloma uniflorum | reverse complement strand
TACGCTTGCATTTATTACTTCTCTTGGATTTTGTTCTAGTGATTATGATCCTGCTTTGTTTCTGAAGACTACTTCTCATGGTCGTATTATTCTCAGCTTATATGTTGATGATATGATAATTACTGGGGCTGATATGGATGAAATTGGAAGACTAAAATTAGAGTTGACAAAACAATTTGAAATGAAGGATTTGGGACTCCTTCGTTATTTCTTGGGCATTGAAGTTGCATATTCTCCTAGAGGCTATCTTCTTTGTCAATCTAAGTATATTGACACTATTCTAGAGCAAGCTCTTCTTTCTGATAATCGCACATCTGACACCTCTATTGAACTTAATGTGAAATATACTCCTTCGGATGGTGTTCCTCTACCTGATCCCACTATGTATTGTACAATTGTTGGAAATCTAGTATATCTAACGATTACTCGTCCTGATATTGCTTATGTTGTGCATGTTGTGAGTCAATTTGTTGTTTCTCCTACTACAGTACATTGGGCAGCTGTTCTCCGTATTCTTCGATATCTTCGTGGTACTCAATTTCAGAGTCTTCTATTTCCCTCATCATCTTCCTTGGAATTGCGTGCTTATTCTGATGCTGATTGGGCTGGTGACCTTACTGATCGTAAGTCTACTACAGGTTTTTGCATTTTTCTAGGAGACTCTCTTATTTCTTGGAAGAGTAAGAAACAAGATATTGTTTCTCGTTCTTCTACTGAAGCTGAATATCGTGCCATGGCTCTAACCACTGCTGAAATTGTTTGGTTACATTGGCTTCTTTCTGACATGGGTGTTTCTCTTTCTGAACCAACTCCTATGTATTGTGACAACAAGAGTGCTATTCAAATCTCTCATAATTCGGTCTTTCATGAATGCACGAAGCATATTGAAATTGATTGTCATTTCACCCGTCATCATCTTCAACATGGAACCATTACATTGCCTTTCATATCTTCGACTATGCAGATTGCTGATTTGTTTACAAAATCTCACTCTATCAAACGTTTTCATTTTTTGATTGACAAACTCTCGATGCTTCATGCTAATGCATCGTGAGTTTGAGGGGGGATGTTAGGATATTATATAGAATATTATATATTAATTAGTATTTATTAGTTGAGGGTAATTTAGTCTTTATACTATTGATATATTGTCCTATTTATATTCTTGTTATGACTTGTATTTTTTAGGGTTTTTCCATATGTTATTATCAGATATTCTATTTCTCCTTCCCTTGTTTCTTCTCTTTATGTTCTTATGTTATCAAAACCAGCATACTAATTTGAAGGAGATTGGAAGAAGCTAAATAGAAAAACTATTGGCATGATCCAACAGTGAATAAATCAATATGTCTATCATCATATATCTAGTGAAACTTTGGCTTATAATTTATGGAAAAAATTAAGTGAGCTGTTTGAGTCTAAAAATTCCTTAAACAATGCTTTCTTGATTAGGAAAATAGTAAATTTGAAATATAAAAATGATTCCTCAGTGACAGAACACTTGAGCAATTTTCAGAACATGATAAATCAGTTGATTACTATGGAAATTGTTTTAGATAATGAATTACTTGCATTATTGTTACTTAAATCATTACCGGATAGTTGAGAGACCTTAGTGGTATCTTTGAGTAATTCTGCTCCTAATGGAAAATTGAATTTTGACATGGTCAAGGATAGCCTTTTAAATGAAGAAACTAGGAGGAAGGGAAGTAGTAAGGTTAACCTCTTCAACTCACAATGAAACTTTAATTATGGAGTCTAGAGGAAGAAATCAATATAGAAATTCTCAAAGATCTGATGATCATAGCAAGTCAAGAGGAAAATAAAGATTAAGAAAATACATCATGTGTTTCCATTTTAACAAATCGGGACACTTGATAAAAGAGTGCAGTATTCTCAAGAGAGAAAGATCAAGAGTTAGAGGCAATAATAGTAATAGTAAGAAAGAAGATAAAGATAAAGCCACCACTATAGTTGTATCTGATGGTGAGGTTATGATTATTTATGACGAAAGCTCTATTAATCTTACATGCCAGGAGTATGAATGGGTTATTGATTCTACTGCCTCTTTTCATGTTACTCCACACCGTGAGTATTTCACATCCTATACTGCAAGAGATTTTGGGCATGTGAAAATGGAAAATAAAGGGGTTAGTAAAATTGTTGGCATTGGAGAAATATGGATAGAGACTAATACAGGTTGCAAGCTACTTTTAAAGAATGTTAGGCACATCCCTAACATCCGCCTCAGCTTGATCTCAGTACAGGTACTTGATGAAGATGACTATCATAATTCCTTTGGTGAAGGAAAATGAAAATGCACTAAAGGAACATTGGTAGTAGCAAAAGGAGAGAAACGTAATACTCTTTATTGGACATCAGCAAAATTGAAGATTGTTCTACAAAGCTATGGCATAAACGGCTTGATCACTTGAGTGAGAAAGGCCTTGATACTCTTGCAAGACAAGGGTTGCTTTCTATCAAAGGTATGTCTCTTGAAACCTGTTTTGATTGTCTTATTGGTAAGCAACATAGAGTTTCTTTTCACACTTATCCTCCATGTAGAAGAGCACATATCTTAGATTTAGTTCACACTCATGTTTGCACTATGGATGCTAATTCAATTAGTGGTTACTCTTATTTTGTTACTTTTATTGATGACCATTCTAGAAAAGTTTGGGCTTTTGTTTTGAAATCTAAAGATCAGGTACTTGATGTGTTCCAAGTACTACCATGCAAGTGTTGAAAGAGAAACAGGTAAATTGTTGAAGTGTGTTATAGTAGATAATGGTAGTGAATACAGATGTCCTTTTGAAAACTATTGCAAGGAACATGGCATCAAGCTTGAGAAGATAGTTCCAAAGACCCCTCAACACAATGGGATTATAGAGAGAATGAACCACACAATTAATGATAGAATCAGATGCATACTCTCTCATGCTAAATTACCTAAAGCCTTCTAGGGTGAGGCATTGAGAACTATAATGGACTTGATTAACCTTTCTCCCTCTGTTCCTCTTGATGGTGATGTCCTTGAGAGGGTGTGGAAGGGGAAAGATGTTTCCTATAATCATTTAAGGTTATTTGTCTGCAAGGTATTTGTTCACATCCCTAGAGAACAGTGTATCTTCCTAGGTTATGGTTGTGATAAGTTTGGTTATAGATTTTGGGATCCAATTGATAGAAAGATTGTTAGAAGCTGAGATGTTGTTTTCTTTGAAGACAAAACTATTGAGGATATTGAAAAGAAAGAGAAGGCAAGGCAAATTACTTCTAGGTACATTGATGTTGAGCTAGAACCTCCTACTAAGATTGTTGATCATGAGGGAGATGTGAATGCAGATTCAGAGAATGCAATTGATATACCTGAGACTCAAGTTTCTGAACCAACTGAACCAGTTCCTCCTGAACCATCTGTGGAGCTTCCTTTGAGAAGATCTACTAGAGAGAGTCATCTTTCACTAAAATATTTCCCTCATGAGTTTGTATTATTGACTAATGGGGGAGAGTAAAAAAGATATGAAGAAGCTATGTCACATGAAGAGAAAGACAAGTGGTACAAAGTCATGCAAGAAGAGATGAAATCCTTATATGAGAACCACACATTTGATTTGGTGAAGTTACCTCAAAGGTAATAGAACACTAAAAAATAAATGGGTATTCAAATTGAAATTAGAAGATAATAGCTCACAACCAAGGTACAAGGCAAGGTTGGTTGTGAAAGGATTTAATCAAAAGAAAGGAGTTTATTTTGAAGAAATATTTTCACTTGTGGTCAAATGTATTCAATTAGAGTTGTACTTGGTTTGGCAGCAAGTTTAAATTTAGAAGTTGATCAACTTGATGTGAAAACAATTTTCCTTCATGGTGATTTGGAGGAAGAAATCTATATGGAACAACCTAAGGTTTCACAGTCAAAGGTAAAGAGAAGCTTGTTTGTAGATTGAGGAAGAGTTTGTATGGACTGAAACAAGCTCCAAGACAATGGTATAGAAAATTTGATTCCTTCATGGTAGATCACGAGTATGATAAAACCTCCTATGATCATTGTGTTTTTATGAAAAAATTTCCTAATGGAAGATTTATTATTCTTTTGCTCTATGTGGATGATTATGTTAATGGTTGGTCATGATTTGGAAGAGATTCAAAGTCTCAAAAGAGAATTGAACAAGTCCTTTGAAATGAAGGATTTGGATTCTACGAAGCAAATATTTGGCATGAAAATTGTTCATGATAGGAAGAATGGAAAATTATGGCTATCACAACAAAAGTATATTGAGAAGGTATTGTAAAGATCTAATATGGACACTTCTAAGTCTGTTAATACTCCACTTGCTAGTCACTTTAAGTTGAGCTCAAAGTAGTGTCCTACAAGTGAGAAAGAGAAAGAAGAAATGCAAAAGATTCCATATTCATCTATAGTTGGTAGTTTGATGTAAACCATGGTGTGTACAAGATTAGATATTGCTCATGCTATTGGTGTTGTTAGCCGATTTCTTGCTAATCCTGGAAAGGAGCATTGACAACTTGTGAAGTGGATTCTTAGGTATGTTAAAGGTACTTCTGAAGTTTGCTTATGTTTTGGTAGTGGTAAACCTGTGTTGAATGGTTACACAAACATGATTGGTGATGTGAATTCTAGGAAGTCTATTTATGGTTATATGGGAGCAGTATCATGGCAGTCTACATTACAAAAATGTATTGCTCTATCTTCTACAAAGACAGAATATATTGCTATTATAGAAGTTATTAAAAAACTCTTATGAATGTAAAAGTTTCTACAAGAGTTGAAATTATCACAAGAAAAATATGTCTTATATTATTATGATAGTGAAAGTACAATCCATTTTTATAAAATTTGATCTTTCATTTTAAAGTCAAAATATATTAAAATTCAATATCATTAAATACGCGATATTTTGAAGATGAAATAATTATTATTAAAAAAAATTATTAAAATAATACTATTTTTAGATATGATGATAAAGATCTCATCTACAACAAGAGTTATTCAAAAGAATTCTGATACAAGTTGGCTTCCACTGTGAAGAAGTGCAGAAAAACAGATGGAGAAGAATACAAAATTGACAAAGAACGTGATATCCAAGATACGGAAACATAATGAAAGAAGGAATAAGAAAAGTGCAGAATACCCATAAATGCAGTAAAAAGATGGAAAAAGGTAATAAGAAAAACACTTTTGCAAGCAGCTCTGTACAATAATATCATTGCTAATAATTGGCTCAACAGAAATTCCTCTCACTTTCACAAAATAAGGTATAATAATCCGAAAAATAAGATAAATTCACAACTAAATCTTGAAGGGAAAAATTGTAATATGGATAAGACTGCAAAATGTTTAGTTTTCAGGAGATGGAGTTAGAATTTTTGAATAAAAAAAATCAAACTAACTTATATATATATATATATATATATATATATAATATCCAAATTTTATATAGATAATCTCAAATTTTATTTTATCAATATATTAATATTAATATTTTTTTCATGTTTAATTCTCTTAATTTAAAAAAATATATTGAATAAATTGATTAATAATTTGGTAAGTTCCTCAAACACATTTTGATTATTATTCATTCAATTTTAAATTTAATAAATTAACATTTATTTCGTTAATATATCAATTTATTTTCTTAGAAAACAATTCTATATTTTTTTAAGATATATCTAAAGCTCAATTTTTCTTTTTCTTTTTTAATATTTTAACAAATAAATGTATTAATTGATAGAAAATAAATAAAATAAATTATATTTATATTTTATATTTATATATTACATATGTTAATATATTATAATAGTAAAAAAAATTCTTAAAAAAAAATTGATTATCTTCTTTATTTTAAATTTTTTATCTTTTATTTTCTAATATTTTATAATTTTTTAATATATATTAATAAATAAAATTATTTATATTTGTTATAATTTTTTTCTCGTAATATTTGTTAAAAAAAATAAATTATAAATATAAAATATATATTCTTTTCTATATATACATTTGATTATTATATATTAGAGATATTTAATTTATATTTAATCTATATATATTTATATAATTTTATATAACAGATAAGATTATATTAAATTAACTATTAAAAATATTAATTATAATTTTATACCGGTTTAAATTTATATTTAAATTTTTATATAATTTTTTTACTCATTATAAATATTTCTTTTTCAAATAATAATAACTTAAATATTATATTTTTATAAAAAAAATTATTATAAATGAAATAAATATTTAAAATAAAGTTTATAAAAAATATGTAAAGTGGTGGTTTTTTCTGTTTATAAATATGAAAAATTATATTAGTATATTTTATTAAATACTATTACTAATTATAAATAATTATGTTAATTTTTTTTATTAAATTTTAATTTATTTTAAATTTATTCTTATTTATTATTATTAAAATATATATAAAAATAATTATTTTATCTTTTTGAAAGAAAAATGTGTGATAAAATAAAAATATTTATAAAAGAATTTTCTAAAAATTAAATTTTATTTATATACATATAAAAATTAAAATTTTGAAGTGCGTGTTGGACTCCACCCTGGTTTAGTTGGTGCGGCTGGGGTTTAATGGATCAATTGTATGGATAAAAAAAAAGAAGAAATATGATAATACATATCTCATATTTTTGGGAAAGAGAATTCTTGTACCGGTAAACTTCTCAATAATGGTATGAGAACAAAATATAACATATAGTGAGATAATACAAATTTAGTCTAGTCCCAAGTCTTTGTTTCGAGTGATTAGCGCAGAAAATACATGTAAATTATTATATTTATATTATATAATAGACTATGTAATAAATAAAAAATATACCTATTTTATATCTACGAAAAAATAATTTATATTATCTTATTAATAATTTTAAAGTATTATAAAATATTAAACACCTAAATATTTATAATATATTTAATTATTTAGATAAAGTTTATCATATAAAAATAAATAAAAAATTATAAAAATTATAACAAATATTTATTTTTATGTAAAATTTAAAGTTATTATTTAGTTTTATTTACATTATTATCTACTTTCGTACGAAGATATGACTATCGTATTATCAATAAAACTATAAATACAAACAATAAAAATAAGCTAATGTAAACAAAATCAATCAAAATAATAATAATTTATATGATCCACATTTTAATTATCTCAATCATATATTCAAGTGAAGTCAAATATTTAAATAATCACAATAAAATAGTTGAATCACATACACTCATCACACATTCTTTCACATGCACCTAAAGTACTAGACAAAATCTTCTGGAAAATTATATAAAATTTTTTACCTCTAAGGTTAACACTAACCCCTTCAGAGTTTTTTCACTTTAGGATTGATAATCCCTTTAGAGTCTTTTTCACCTTAGGATTACATGTCTATTCTCATTCTTGCAACCACACGTCAAGGTAATCTCTATATACACATATCAAATAATTGATAACTCAATCCACCTAGTAATAAGTGTAGTAAAAATCTCTATCGACCTCTCATCACATGGTACCCCTATCTACATGAGTAAAATAACAATAGAAGTTTGAGTACCCCACCTGATATCTCTAAATTTTTATATATATACTAAAGTTATACCAAATAATATCCCATGGAAACTATTTGGGTCAAACACAACCAACACATAATCATTTATACAATCCAGTCTCACAAACATAATTTAGTTTATAGTCTATCACAATCTCATAGGAATACAACAATCTCATTTCATTGGCACCATTATCATCCCAATCATTGGCACCATTACCATAACAAACTTATTGGCATCATTGCCATCACAATTTCTTGTGACCTCAGTCAAAATTCACAAATATAATTCACTTCATCATCACTAATCTCATTTCATAATTCATCACGAATCATAATACAAATCTCAACAGTTCAACACAACTCAATTTCACATTATATTCCACAATTTTCACAATCATATAAAATTCACAATTCAATACTCAATAAATTTCACATCATAATCCACATATATAAACACTTTTCGTCCAATTTAGAATATAAATAATTTTTCAAAAATAGTATATTTTCATCAAAGCAAAAATAATTTCAAAAGTATTTCGTTCATCCTCACGACATGATTTTTATTCACTAAAAAATTCATATATTAATTTATACACATTATTTTTATATAAAATAAAAACCATTGATTAGTCAACATTCAAGGCTAAAAATTTTATGAAGAACATTTTTCTAAATTTGTAACAAAAATATTCCAAAACGGATTCGTAATTTCATAGAAAATTAATTTCCTAACAACTCGACCTTTAATTACAAAATAAATTGTATCTTGAGTTATATATATCATTTTTACGTAAAATAAAAATCATGAGTTAGCTAACATTTAGGGTTAAGATCACTTTTTGAAATTATAATTAAAAACAAGTCAAAATAGGATCTCAATATTAGAGTGAAACTCAATTCACATTTTAACATCTAATAATCATATAATTATCATCAATTTAACATAAAAACCGATAAACATACATAATCATTCAATCAATCATGAATAATTTTGCTTAATTAACTTCTCTTAGATCTAATCAAATTTTTCCCAAATTGAGATGAATGTCCTATCTTATTCTAAAGAATTGTGAATGCAAAACTATATATATTAGTATAAATTTGTATTCTTAAATTCTATATAATATTAATATTTTATGCATTTTGTTCAAAATGCTATAAAATTTAAGGAGTTTAAAACTTACTCAAAACGAAATTCTTTTCGGATAGGATCAATCTACTATTCACGCTTTTTCTCTCAGTGTTTTTGGATTTTCGAAGAGATAAAAATTAAAGAAGAATTATTGAAAAGAATTGAGACAAATTTGAGAGAAGTTTAAAAAGAGATTAAAGAAAAGAAGAAATATGATTTTCTAAAAATAAGAGTGAAATGAGAAAATTAAGACTAAATAGACTAGTTATAATTTCTCTCCTTCCTAAACAAGTAAGCTTATAATTTACCTAATACCTAATCCTTACATCTTAAGTCATAAATATTTTATAACATTTATTTTATTATAGTATCATAAATATTTTTAAAAACAATATTAAAAATTAAAATAATAAATAAAATTATTAATAGTAAATAAATTTTATCTTTTTTTTTTAATTTAAAAATTTGTACTTTTACTTATTTTTATCTTTTTTTTTTATCTTTTTCTCATTTTCCATAACGACAAAGTTGAGTTGGGATGACTGTTAACATTATGATGCATTAGAACTATCATTTTTATTATAAAATATATTAGACGTGATTTCATAACTGCACGATACACTGAATAGTTGAATATGATTGGGATATGTATCTAAACTAATCAAAATTATATATTTACATTGAAATAATTATTTTTCATTGACAAGTATTATAAATAATAATTTTAAACTTCATCTGCATCTGCTATGTTGCAAGTTTTTGTGCATCAAACGTATCACCTAACTGATAATTAGAAATTTTCACCCCTTTCAAGAGGTTCGGATTTACAAATGGAATTTTGCCTATCCCAGCAAAACTTTTCTCATGAAGAGCTAGAAATTGCACTCCAATGAACATGTTTAAAGGATCAGAGCGATGAACTTTGCTGGTCCCATTTTGTTCTTTTATATAGGATTAAAAGAGTAACAAAAAACTTTAAGGATAGATTAGATGGCACTATGTTAACAATCAGTATTACAATGACAAAATGTAGGCCAAAATAGAACAAGATAAAAGAAAGGGAACTATACATTGCTTAACAAGTATGGTTCATGGCACATCTAAGAACAGCTAACAGTTACATAACACTCCACTCTCAGCACAAAATTGCTTCACTTAGGCATAAAGGAGAGAAGCAGAAGGCCTTGGATAAGCAAACCTTTTTGACCATCAGAAATTCCTATGCTAGAAGATGCAGGGAGTCCATTGGGATGGCCAAGGCCAGAGCCACTTATTCTACGCTTTTTATGATCACCATTTTTCAACTGATCATTTGACTCGCGTAGTTGCTCCAATACTCTCACCACCTCATCCATGTTTGGCCTGTATTTGGGCTCTACAGAAAGACATTGAAAAGCAAGAGTGGCTGCTCTTTGAGCTTGGTTAAGGGAATACTGACCTTCAAGACGACTATCCATTACACGAAAAACC
Source organism: Macrotyloma uniflorum (assembly GCA_016859785.1). Lineage (NCBI taxonomy): Eukaryota > Viridiplantae > Streptophyta > Magnoliopsida > Fabales > Fabaceae > Macrotyloma > Macrotyloma uniflorum. The sequence goes on along the minus strand of BDMB01000097.1, from coordinate 340,971 downwards.
CTACGTTTGTTAGCAAGGTAAGGTTTTGCCCATTCAACTAAGCATTGTTCTCCAGATGGTCGGTTCTTGTCTATGGCTCGTCTTCCTGATAACATTTCCAAAAGAACTACTCCAAAACTATAGACATCACTCTTGGCAGTCAGGTGACCTGGTAAACATGAAAAAAAATAAATTAGTTAGACCTTGTTTGTGTATTATGCTAAATACTATTGTAACTTGAATCTGGTTGTTTCCCAAATTAATATACAAAGACTGGAACAGAATAGTTTTGCGTAGAAAGTGTATAGGATAAGTGGTGCCAGCAAAATTAATTGGCATTCTGCAAAAGCTTGAAATAATGTACATGTAAGAGTGTTTGTAACCATTTCTACGCAATCAATAATGTGTAGAGGCCAATCAGAGAATAGTAAACAAAGAATGTTTTTTTCTGCAAACTGTTGCATGAAAAGCTATAAAGCAAGACAGGAACCCAATTTGACATACACCACATTATTTACCTGTTGCTAAATACTCTGGTGCTGCATATCCGTGGGTTCCCATGACCCTTGTAGAAACATGGCTCTTATCACCAGTTGGTCCATCTCTGGCCAGCCCAAAATCAGAAAGTCTGGCATTATAGTTCTGCAAAACATACGTCAATTAGATTAATGATTGCATGCTAAATCCATCATATTCAACCATATGAAGACATGACCATGTTTTCAGTACATACAGTATCAAGCAGGATATTAGAAGTCTTGAAGTCACGGTATATGACTTTAGTTTCTGTGTTATGCAGAAAAGCAAGACCCCTAGCAGCCCCAAGGGATATTTTCAATCTCAAAGTCCAAGAAAGCTGCTGAAAATGAGATCCCCCTGCATTAATGATGTTATCTTGAACGTTAGTATTGGAACTTTGGGAGATTAAGCAAAAATTACAATCTCTTTTGAAGGAGGAATAGAACTACTGGTACAAATCCTAAGCCTAAATGTTGAAATATTCTAAAATTGTTTCGCAATTACTCAATTAATTGATTCAACAATAAATTGAGATATTCTACCATACCCTAAATGTTGTCTAATAGGAAAGAACACAAGTGGAAAAGTAGTATCGTATAAACCAGATGGTACTGACTCCTGAATAGATGATTCTCCACGCTTCCCTTTGGCATATATTCATAAACTAGAAGCCGGTGCTGATCCTCTAAGCAGTAGCCTATCAACTTGACAAGATTAGGATGTTGCAGTTGCCCAAGATAGTTTATTTCAGCCTGCAAGTTACAATATAAAAACAAGAAGAAAATTAACCACTGGAAATCTGTTATAATTTAGTATCATAATCTAGTCATCCAAAACCTGCTCTTCTTAATTGCATGAATAAAATCAAAAGTAGAAACAGGTGAAATTACACAGAAATCCCTCAAACAGGACCAGACATACAAGTGAATGAGTATCCAGAAAAGCTTGGAGCTGCCTTAAATCTTGTTCATATAAAACAACTTAAAGCTGAAATCATCATCAAATGAAGAAACTGAAATGGTATGCAGAAAATAATTTATACATACCAACCATTCCTTGTGACCCTGGAACCCCTCTTGGTTAAGTCTCTTCACAGCAACAACAATGCCTATTCCTGGTCTGCTAACAGCAAGGGAATGCTCATCAATCCAGCCCTTAAAAACTGAACCAAATCCACCCTCCCCTAAGACATTGTCTGGGCTGAAATGTTTTGTTGCTATTCTAAGCTCATTGTAGCTGTAGCTTTTCAAATTGGAAGATTGTAAGATCTCACCCTCGCTCCGAGGGGTCACGGGTATGGAGGCTGATGAATTCCTGCTACTTGAATGGATGTCATAGCCCTCTCTGCTCACACTTCTAGAAGTGAACCCTGCATACACACCAAACCAAGTTATAAAAAATTCAGTCACCATAGTGACTTACAACAAACAAAGTAAACAAGGTCATCATCACTCATGACCAAATTAACATGGAATCCAACTACAGCCACAAACTATCCCTATGTTGCTAACTATATTTTCTCTCACTCAAATTACAGTTTTTTCCACCAGGATTCACCACAGTGAAAACCACAACCGGGTTAAAATAATTGAAAATGTACACTAAGGCCCAAATCTAGAATTTAGGCATTCAATGATCCTCCTCGACTATGAAAACACAGATCACCTCATAAGATAAGACATAGCAGCCTTATATTACAAGGATCTGAAGCATGTCACAAAGACTAGCATCAATGTCTACGACAGCCAAAATCTTCATCAACTTGACAACTTCAAAATTGTGAGAATCAACTCCAACTCCAAAAACTAAATCTTGACAAGTAATTTGGCTTCTTCAGATATTAAGACGAAACAAAATGATGTAACATGAAAATCAAGAAGTAGCTTACCTGCACTGGAAGGGCTCACAGCCTTCATCCTACTGCTCCAACAAGCACCCATCAACAAAAATAACCCCAATACTAAAAGGTTTCGGTTATATGAACAAGCATGCAAACAAACAAGCCGAAAATCTAAGAATAAACCAAAGTTGCAACCCCAAATGCAAAAGCAAATATCCAAAACAGGAGAAAGATAACACACTAGGCCTTTTGGGTGATGCTAGTGATTGCGCACTGAGCAGTGGAGATCTCAGAAACTTTTCAACTTGGTTAGGAATAGAAGAATCATAAAGCAAAAAGTACAATAAAAAAAAGTTAAACTTGGTTCACTTTGTTAATGGAGCCACTTGACCATTCAGAGAATTAGTTGATTGACTTTACTTTTTCCATCAACTTTGTCCTTTTGTACCAACTCCAAAAGTATACGAACATGAGAATTTATTAGCTAATTTATTCCTCTCACATTATAGAATGAAGGGGTAGGTGAAAAATAAATGCGGATATCAAACTTCTCTACTCATTTTATTAATCAGTGACAGGTTGTTTGATCTTATTATTTAATCAAATCCAGTGATAATCCATTTCTTCATTATCCTTTCATTGATGTCATGTTATGTTCTATGATCACGGTGTGTCAAGTTACCAATATGTCACGCATAATGATATCACTATTCATTTGGTGTGGTTCATGAATTCAAGCATGTGGTCTAATGTTTACTACTGTTTATAAGTCATGTGAACAGTTTTCTTTCCGAATTAAAATGGTAGGAAGTAAGGGTTTAATCTATTCACATGTTACAACGATAAATTAATTTAGATAGGTACTCAGATTATATAAAATGAATTTTAACTCAATTCAAGTCTAATATGCGCTTTAAAAGTAATAGAATTTTTTAAAATTCTATAGTAGTTAAACTTTTTTTTCTAAAATAATTTTATATTAGTTATACAAAGTTTTTTAGTTAATAGATAATGTTTTAAAAAATATATATTTATCTATATTGATATTACATATCGTGAAATATTATACTACTGCATATCTTTATAGTTATAGTTAGACACAATTAAAAAAAACAAAACATAGTCATTAATATTATGTCCCTACTGTGATACTACTGCAGATTGTATTTTATTCTTATATGTATTATTATTAATTAATTTACTAAAAAATTAGTAAAAAAATAAAATAATTAATAAATTTATATGAATTAATTTTTTTTTCTTAATTTGTATACCTTTTTCTAAGGTATCTTATAATCAAGATCAGAAAGTAAAATACATCCTAATTATAATTATATATTTTAATTTTATAATTTAATTAAATATAATATTAATATTAATATATTATGTTAATCAATCTATTAGTCTAGTGATATCTCAAAATTTTGTAAGAATTCATATTAGAATTTTTAAATACTAATGTCAATATTAACATGATATTTAAATTGATTTTCATGATTTGTAAAAGTTGCATATAAAATAATCTAAAAAAAATTGAAAAATGAGATTTTAAATTTGAGCAAAGTTTTGAATTTGTTATCAATGAGTTGATAACATGTATTCTAAACAAATCTTATTAAACAAAACAAATAATACCCGTTTTTGTGGGGTGTGGAAGGGCATAGAAACACATAAAAAAAAATGTTGAATTGAAATGGAAAAATATATAAAACTCTAATTAGTTTGGAAATGGTAAGATTTTTTACGGTAGAAAGCAAGAGGAGGGATTGTTCCCTGTCATCTTCACTTTGTTCTGATTTTTATATTTTTAAGAAATTTGTAATGTTTTGGGTTAAATTGGATTTTGGATGGAATTTAAACACAATCGTTTAAAAAAAAATGAAAAATATTTAAATTTAATTTTTTCTATCCTCTTTTATTTTCTTATTTTCAAATTTCTCATTTTCTCATCTCTTTAAATGTTCCTTTAAATTTTCTTAAATCCTCCAAAGATATTAAAAGAAAGATATTAAGGAGAGAAGTCTTGACAACGATTAAATTTTATATTTAGATCCTTGAATGGCTCTTAGCACTTGAAATTCATTTTGATCTATAGATTTTACTAATTGATAAGATAAGAGAAGCTAATTAAGATGATTTTATTTCAATTTAGGGATAACTTTATTTGTTGATTTGTTCTTGTGAAATTGATGAAGAAATTCTTATTTATATATGTTGATTCATAGTGAATAATCAATGAAAAATTACATAAATCAGGTTTAGGAACCTTATAATTGCTTGGATGATTTGAATTTGTGGTTTAAACTTGGTTTTTTAGGTTGTTTGCGTCATACACAAGAAATTTTGCTTGAACGGATAGCCTTGGGTTGCTCTAGGGTGTGTTTTTGCTCGAACAAGACATCTTTCACTTGAACGAAAATACCCAAACCTAGATGTTTACTTTCAGGTGTGTTTTCACTTAAGCGAAAAAAGTTTCGCTTGAGCGAAAAATGTTTTGCTTGAACAGAGATGCTCCAAATTTGAGATTGCTCTCTGGAACATTTTCGTTTGAGCGAGAATATTTCGCTTGAACGAAACTACCTTAATTTTGAAAAGTTTCGTAAGTTTTAAAATGAATGTATAGATCTAAATAAGTAAGAAAATGATAAAGAAATCCATTAAATTGATGTATGTTTACAAAAGTCAATTGAAATAAATTAGATAATGTATGTTTATCATTGAAACGTATGGATGTTGTGGAATCATGAAATGCTAGATTACTAATTATCATTTGAAATCAAAATTATTATTAATATGAGAGTGTATTAAATTGATGATTATGGTGTTGCTTTTGAATAAAACTATAGAAATTGTTGAAATTGGTGGATGTTGTGGATTTATGTGCAATATGAGAATTTCTATGCAAATTAATATATTGAATTGAGATTATTGGAAATAAGAAAATGTTGGAAGATACCTTTGTGAATGATTGTGGTATATGTGAGTACTTAATGAGGATTAAATGATTGAAAGAATTTGTGCACAATGGTTGAGATAAATGATGAGTTGAGAATATGTGTTTATCTTGGATGTTGTAATTTATTTGTGATGTTTATGTTTGAGTCAAATAGTTATCGTGAGATACTATTTGACATAACTTTAGTGCATATAAGATTATCGAGACCTACTATAAGGATGTATTTAGACTTCAATGGTGTCTTAGTCATGTAAATAGTGATACCATGTGTTGAGAGGTCAATGAAGGTTTCACTTGCACTATTCACCAGTGGGAGTCCACCTAATAGGTGCTTGGAAATCACCCTGTCATATGGTGTCAAAATGAGGACAAATGGGTGGTTTTCAGGTGAAAAAAACCCGTTAAGAGATAATATTTATTGCTCGGTATTTGTTAAGTATGACAAGTGTTATTTTTTGAGGTCAATAATTTTATATAATTATTCGAATGAGTCTATCTAGTATATTATGTGTTTGCATTTAATTGAATATGAGGAATGCATGAGTTTGATTTTAATTATGTTAATTTTAAGAATTGGTGTTGAATTGAATTATTTGATATGACTAAAATATTATAAATTTATTTATAATTAAGTTCGATCTTATTTATATTAACTTACTGTATTTGTAGTTTTATTTATATTATAATAATTATATTTTAAGTATGAAAATAAATAATATTATATATAAATCTTGAAAATATTGTAATTAGTATCGAAATAGAGTTATAAGATGTACAATAATTATAAATGAATATAGTAAAGAATTGTAAAGTAAATATATTAAATAATAATGTTACTTAATTTGTAATTTGTAATGGTTGAGCTAAAAAGTATACTGTAATGGTTATGCTTTTGAGCAATTTACAATATATTTTTTTTAATTTAATTTGTTTTGAAATTTGATGCAAATTAGGAACGTAACTTATATATTTTTATTTCATTACAAAAATCAAGTTGGTTTCTTTTCTACACGTATCAAATTAAATAATAATAATTTATATATGTTTTTAATAAAATATCGAATCATATTAAAATGAATTCAGAGGGTATTAAGAAATGAACTATTATAACATTATCATGATTGATAACTAAACTAAAAAGCAGTGTATAAATTTAAAAGGAAAAGGGTTTATGAAATGAGTTTCCCAAATTTTTTAAACAATTAGTAGTTAATTAAAAGTTACACCATTAGACATAATCTTTAAATAATCATTATAAAGTTGACAATCTTCATAATATTTTGATTAAATTATCATTAAATATATATTTCGGAAGGTTGAAATATGTTAGTATTTATTTCGAACTGTATGTCAAATAGGAAATTGAAACGTTCCAAGTCCAAGAACAAGACACACGAAACAAGAAGAAAGGGTCAAATAATTTTCAATTATCTTCAAGCAATAAACAGAATTAAATTACGAGGACTGACTCTTCTCACCTTTTCATGCAGATTGCATGAAGAATGGTTTACCTTTTCAACGTCACCTGGATCCTTGCTCAGAGATGCTCAAAATATGGTTGACATTTTTCTTTTCCTCTTTTTAAGAAAAATATGGAAGAAAAAAAAAAGAAAAAAAAAAAAAAAATATATATATATATATATATATATATATATAAACAATAAAACTAAACATTTAGTTGTTTTTAGAACTGAAGTAAATGAAAAATAGGATGAAAATAATACAGAAAAGCTTATCAGCAAGGGACAACAATTAATACTATTGGATATATTATAAAAATAAATGTATAGGTCCACATTCATGTATTATTAAATTTATAATTACTATTTATTAATTAATTAAACATAATTAATTCATTAATTATTAGAGAATCTTTATAATATTATATAACTCAAGAGTAGAGATGTTTAGAATCGAATCGAACCAAAGAAAAAATCGAAAATCAATCGTAAACCGATTAAAACCGCAAGTTTTTGGATTACTTTGGATTTTTTTTTTCAGAATCGTGCGATTCGGTTCGGTTTGCAATTTGGTATTTCAAAACCGAACCGAACCGTACCAAACCGTAATTATTAAAATATTATATTTATTTTTAATTTTATTTTGTAAAGAAAACTTATTGTTGTCTATTACAATTTTCATTTTGTTAGACGCATCTTAGGATTTGAACTCCCTTACTTTAATTTCATTATCTTATAATTAACTCTTATTCAAATTCATCTTCATCACACCATTTCTTACTAAGATTATTTATAAACAAACTAATATTGTAACCATATAAAATCTAATCAATGTTATATTTTTATTAGTTTATTATTTAAAAAAACAAAAATAATCAATTATTAATAAAAAAATAAAATTAAAAATTAAAAAAAATCACAAAAATCGATCCAAACCAAACCGCTAAAATTGGTTTAGATTGGTTCAGATTTTTTTTTATTTCAAACCGAACCAAACTGAACCACAAATAATTTTTATATTTGGTTCGGATATATTTTAACGAAAAACCGAACCAAATCGCACAGCGAACATCCCTACTCAAGGGTATACGACTATGATAATTAGAAAGAAGAAAAAAATGGTTTGAACTGTAATAGTGGATAGTAATGAAAGAATTTATGTATTTTTTAAGCTAGTAGAAGTAGAATAATTAGTGAAAGTTGAGTTAAAACTAAAAGTACTCTTATCAAATAAAAAGATGTGGTGAAGATTATCTAACATAGTTTTTTTTATAGAAAAAAATAAATAAATAAGGTATAATTTTTCAATATATTTTTCATATATAATTATTTTGAATTTTTTTAAATAATAATAATAATTTTTTTTATTTTAAGAGGTTGTCAAATTATTTTATATAAAAAATAAATCCTTATTAGAGATTTGGAAAATTTATTCGATTAAATTGAGATCAAATTTGTATATTTATTAACTATTAATATAAAATATAATAAAAAAATTAAAATACCAATTTCGATAAAGATTAATTTTGAAAGTATTAATATTCTTTTTAACCCTAATAATAATATAACTAGGTTAAATATTTCATCCAACAAAAGATTCAGTAAGGGAAAAGAAAAACATTCAACTCTAATATAAAGAAAATTAATGAAAGAATAATCATAATTTTTTTATAAACAAAAAATTATAATAAGAGAAAAAAAGAAGTCTATAAATTGACTCATTCCGAACATAACTCTCGTTATTTTCATTTCGGGTGTCCAAGTATTCACAATGAAATACTTTTGTCTTTATTAGTCTTGTATAATCTCCATGTATTCTTGTCTTCTTCTCCTAAAACTAAAGGATATATAAAAGACTTTTCATTATTAAAGTTAGTAATTAAGAGAGGGTAATTCTTTCTATACATGTTATAGAAATTTTCGTGTTTTTACTCTACATATGTGTTTTCATTTAATTATCCCAAGTTACTTTTATTAGGGATATAAAAAAAAATTGTATATATAGATATTCATTGGTAAAATTAGTCATAAATAATACATACATGTATCATGATATCCATACTAATAACTATTCATCTCCGTTATTAAATTTTATTTGAATTTATTTTTAGAAGAAAATATTAAAAAAAATAAAGAATTATTTAGAATTTTATTTTATAGATTTCTATTTTTCATTTAAATTTATGAAATAAATATTTTTGAAGAGATAAATTTAATTTAAAATTATACTTTGTACTATAAATTAATTCTTAAAATGTTTTGATTTTCCAACCTCTTTGTTAAATTATGAAGAATTCAAGCTAATATTTAGACAAGAGAATTTGATGTAAATTTACTTTTAGAAGGTGTATTATGTAAGTTGTATGAGTTAATTGATTGGGTTGATCTATACAAGTTTAACTTATTAAAACATATTTTTAAATCAATTAAAATATTTTTAGGAAAATTGAAAAGAATTCTAAAATATTTTAACTGATTTTAATTGTTTAAAATCACTTGAATTATTTAAAATTATTAAATTAATTTAATACTTAAAATATTAAAATAATTTAAAATACTAATTTTTAATGGTTTTAACAAGTTAAATGTTGTTTTAAAATATTAATTTTTGTATATTTGTTCTCTCATTTGATTTAATAGATTAAAAAACATTTTTATTTATTAAAACAATTATATATATTTGTACTAGCTAATTACGGATAATTTAAAAAAGAAAATCAAACATATTTTCAAATACTTTTAAAGCAAAATAGAAGATCAAGAGTGTGAAGAACACAAAAATATTAAGATTGATTGTTAAAGTTTATATTAGAAGACCAATCTTACCTTCCAAGAGGTGTGCTATGAACTTGGAGCTAGATAAAGTTGTATTATTTTTTATTCTCTGTATGAGTCTTGTTCTAGGTTCGGGTAACTAAGAATCTTGATTGTGATAGAGTTTCACAAATTGGTGAGAAGTTTTGTAGGGTTCAAAACTTTGTGCATTTCATGCTATCTTATTTTTTCTTGAGAAATTCTTGTATAAATTGGAAAATTGAGTGAATTAGCTTAGTTATGGTGATTAAGCAACTTGATGTAACTCTTGATTAAGAGTGAATTAATATAAATCTTATACTTTTCTTTCTCTATCCTTTTTATTAATTTTTTATTTCATTAAAATATTGAATATATTTTGTCTAAATAAATGTTTCTTGGTTAAAAAATATATTGATTTTATATTTTGATATTTGGTTCATTGGAACTGTTTGAGAGTCTTGCCAAAGTTAAAAATGTTCAATTCATCTCCCTTCTTGAACTCAACAATTAATTCTAACAATTGGTATCAAGAACAAGTTTTTGAAAATTACTTAATTTCTTTTTAGTTCCTTAAATAATAACTAAGACTAAGCTTTCTTTTGTAGAAGACGCATCTATCAATAGGCCACCAATACTCAATAAGGTCATTACAAGAAAAATAAAAATAGTAACTGAAATTTGGTCACTAAGTTACTAAAATTGGTTATTAAGTAAAATATTGACTAACTTGTATCAATTACTATTTTGTTAGTCATTGATGCATAGTGATTGAATTGGTAACCGAATAAGTGACTAAATCAGTGATTAAACTAGTAACAAAATTATTGACCTAATTAGTGACTAAATCATTTTCTGAATCGATTGAATATGTAATCGAATTAGTTATAAAATCAATGACGAAATCAATGACCAAATTAGTGATTGAATCAATGATTAAATAAGTCACCAAATCAATAATTGAATTAATGACCAAATTAATGATTGATTGTCACTAGATTTGCTTTTTTACAATTTTCTTAAAATTTTGGACTTGATAAAAGAAATTATATATATATATATATATGTGTAAAATTAGAAGAAATCAATATTATAATACTCATTAAAATAATAATACAAATGATCATAAAAATGAAATTCCATTATATGTTCTTAAAAATAAAATACTCATTCAAGAATTAGATAGTGTTCAATGTAAAATATAAATAAACACAATCACACTAAAAGTTTAATATAAACATCTAACACACTAATAACATAGTAAAATATAATTCATATATAGGAGGTTGAAAGTCCATCTTCTCTATTAAAAGAAGCAATATTTTGCCATTTTTATGAATTTATTTATTATTGATTAACATCTTAATACGATGACTATCCCTCTCAATGTCAACTTCTTGTAACTTGCCTTTTAAATATTTAATCTCCTCTCTCATGACTTGAATAGATGATGAAGTAGAGTCATAACAAAATGTCTCTCAATTGCTTTATTTGACTCAAATTCAAGCTCATATATCTTACATCTGTTATCAAGTGGCATCAAGAGGGGGGGTGAATTGATGTAATAAAAAATTAACCAAAAAACCTTTAATCACTTTCTTTTGTTTTATCCCTCTTGATTTATTTAGTCAAGCAGAATTTATAGAATACGCAACGGAAAAATAAAAGATAAAGGAAAGAGAAAGATAATACTAGAGATTTATACTAGTTCGGGTTAAATCCTTAACCCTACATCCAGTTCCCAATCACCTCAACTTGAGATGATCACCCATTCTCACTATCTTTAATTAATCAGATTTTTACAACCACTAATACAACTGAAACATGCAAAATAGAAAAACTAAAGATTGAGCCTCATTATCTCTTGTAACCCACAAGAGATTGCCACACCTTCCTTGAGTCACACAAGGAATGAAAACACCTTCCTTGAATCACACAAGGAATGAAAACACCTTCCTTGAATCACACAAGGAATGAAAACACCTTCCTTGAATCACACAAGGAATGATAAACACCTCCTCTGAACAGTCTCAGAGGATGAACACAAAAATAATATCACCTGAAGTGTAGATATCAAACTGTAGCACCAGCTTAACTCAGAATCTTATCAAGACTTTCTTTCTAAACTTTTTAACAGCTTGTATATGATTGTAATGTTGTGACTGTTGTCTTGTGCTTGTTTCTTTTGCCTTTGTCATCCTCTGCTTTTGTAGGCTTTCAAAAATATGACCGTTATAGAAAAATCTTCAGCTTTAATATTCTTCATATATTCTGATGATAATCTTCTAATATCTTCATGTGTTAGGTTATTAAGATTTTTCTCTCAATAATACTTCTTTGAAAACTCTTGATCTGATGACACCTATTAAAATGAAATACAATGCAAATACGAAATATATATTTTTTATAACAGACGGAATATTTCCTTTTATTTACGAGATGATATACTTGGTTTTATAACTTCTTATTTAAATTTTCATATAGTATTCCATTTTTATCTATCAAATAATATTTCAATACTTGATTTCCATATTAAACCAACTAGTCGTTATACGATATACTGTTCTTATATATTTATAGAATGTTATATAAGTGGCATTTCATTTAGCATTATTATCAATTATAAGATAATTATTTTATAAATATTTTTCTATTAACCTTTGATTTATTCAAAACTTATTTTCATTTATTATCATCAAAACATATTGTGTGCATGTTATCTAATTGACCGTTCGGGTTCTAACAACATCTATTCACTAGGGTGAGAGGTTTTCCATTTAATTTTTGTCTAAAATAAGGTTAAAATACATGTTTAGAATTTAAAATATTGACAAAAAAATATTAAGTTTCTCAACTTATCAAAATTCTTAAGGCAATAAAAAAATATATTGAATATTAAATATTGACAACACTGCAAATATATTTGATGTTGCCTCAAGAGATTTAAAATAAGATAGAATTTTCTTCTAAATAAGTATTTGTAAAGTTATTTTTATCTTCCGTCAAAATCAAAATCATGTATCCAATTGGAACTAACCAATGTCTTGCATTGCTTTCATACCTAAATATATTTCATGTGTTCTACAATTCACATATAAGTTAGCTTGAAATGATCAATCTCAAGATGTATAAAATTTTAACGTTAAGAAGAATAAACAATGTAATGACAATAAACATATAAATAATGAAAATGTCAAATTTATCTAAAATTTAGAATACAAATATCAATGAGTTTGAGTAATGAATCTTAATATATTTAACCAACGAATATGAATTGAAAATTAGCTTTAATTTGAAGAATAATTGAACTTTAATTTTTAATTAAATTTGAGTATAAATAAATTTTTATGTTGAGAAGTACTAATAGACCCAAAAGTATGGAATGAAACTCTAAATCTCCCATAATTTGAAGTTCGATTTTCTTATGTAATTAAATTGAGTTGATCTCCAATTATGGCATCAGGTATCCCATACATCTTTTATAAGCCAATTTGGTTTCTTCATTACCATACGAACCTTATTTAGTTATGGCATCAGGTATCCCATACATCTTTTACAAGCCAATTTGGTTTCTTCATTGCTATACAAACCTTATTTAGTAAACTTTTTAAGATGTTTGTACCTCTCATTTCAAAGTTCCTTCTTATCAACCTATGATCAAGTGGGGAAACAATATACTTTCTTTGAAATAAAACAAGTGAATTTTATACTATTAGGACTTAACAATTAACTTGAAGTTAACAACAAATAAATACATATCATGAACTCACTAAACTATCAATAGTCCTTTTAGATACCTTCTTCCATGATGATCATGCTTTAGTATAGTGACTTTTGGAGACCAATGGCATTAGTGGTAAAGTATGATGACAAAAATCTACAACAATAATACAATTATATGTACAAATTATACATAGAATTTGAACAAAACTTAACATTGCTAAAATTTAAGTGATTTACCTATATTCATCAAGTGTTAAAATTGGTTTTTCAAAAGTGCTTTGAACATCTAAAGCATTATGATCTTCATTAGAAGCAAATGTGTCATGTGTTTGAGGGTTATATGCTTGAAGACTTTGTTGGGGTAAACAATAGATGTAATAATTGGATTGGATGTTCCAAGTGGTAGAATAGTAACATCTTCTCCTTAAGGAGGAGTAGAAGTATTATGTACTATTAGCCGTGAAGTAGAATGAATTATATGTGGTCCAATAGAAGGATCATAATTCAAATATATTTGAATGACATTGAAGTATGAAAGGATCATAATTCAAATATACTTGAATTGCATTGAAGTATGAAAGGATCATAATTCAAATATACTTGAATTGCATTGAAGTATGAAAGGATAATAATTCAAATACTTTCTTCGATAACGAACCTCTACAATACCATATTCCTTATCAATTCTTACACTATGATTTTTTCAAAATCAAACCAATAGTAGTTAAACACCATTAATTATTTTTTTTCTCTTATGTATTCTAGTTTCATAATCTCTTTGATCCATGCTTAGTCTTGCAAAAATTAACGTTGAAGCATATTTTTACTATCATGAACCTAAATGAATGACAAACAAAATATGGATAAATAGACAAATGTGAAAATATAAATTATTTTTAAACTTAGATTTACAAAAATTATTTTAGTACTTACATATGTGCAAAACCATCTTGCAAAATTGGAAGCAATCCTAGCCCCTATTTCTCTTTGACTGATATTAGGATTCACAATACATCAAACAAAGTTGAATCAATTTCTCTATGACATGTCCAAATCCAATAATCAAGTATAAATCTCCTTTAATAGATATGGACTTTAACATCTTCAACATCCAAAAAGTTCTTATTTTTGCATTTACTACATGAACATCTAATTTTTCCATTTGACATGTTTGCATGTTGAAGAGCAAAAGACATAAATTCAACTACACCATTTAAAAATACATTAGTGAACTCCTTTCAATTAGAGTAAAATCTATTATACATCCAACTACGATATTCACGAACATCCAACTACGATATTCACGAACATCCATATTCTGTCATATGGTCAAACAATACAAAATTTTAAATAGTTGATACACCATATAATTATATAAACCATGATAATTTCTTTGAATTCAATTAAGATAATTATCTTTTTTTTTTTTTGTTTCATGACCACAACAATATCTAATGTGCATTTTGTAATGTACTATTTTTTATAAATTAATTTATTATTAGTAATTAATTAATTAAGATGGAGTATAATGGGTGAGCCTTAATTCCATTGGATTAGAGAAGGGGGAGAATACCTAAAGATGAATTTCACTTAACCCTCTCATTTAAGATTTTCATTCCTCTCTCACTCTCCAAAACTCTCTCTACTCTCCTTAATTATCCACACTAAATCTTGAGATTTCTTTCTAATTACCCATCTGTTTGAGATTTCGATCGCGCTAGAGTGAAGCTCTCAACTAGAGGAACAAAACCTACCGTTTAAATTATGCAATTAGGTGATTTCTTCTAATATAAAATCTTAGGGTTCTTAAATTGGGGTTTAAATTGGGGAAAATGGGGGATTAAGATAGATCCTAGCAATATTTGGTAATTAGTAGAGTAATTAAGATGTTTTGGTGTACCTAGATAATTCGAGTAGTATTTAGCATTTGGAAAACCCATGGGATATTCAAGTTTGCTGGAATTTGAGGTAAGAGAAACTAATTAGGCTTTAAGTTTCTTCTAATTAAGGAGAAATTGATGTATGGATTGATTATGTGTAAATTGATGGTCAAATTATATTGTATGTTGATTGAATAGGTGATATATGATTTGAAATGTTCATTTTGGATTGATACATGTGTAACTAGGATGAATTTGGTTGATTTGGAGTGATGGATTAAGCTTAGTTTAAGTTTTCTTGCAATGTACGTCGTTTCTTTCGCTTAAGCGAATGATGTTTCGCTCAAGCGAGTAACTTTGTGACTGTTCTCGAGTTCATTTTCACTTGAGCAAGGAGAGTCTCGCTTGAGCGAGAATTTGACATTTTTATTTCGTATTTCGAAAAGTGGTCTTCATGAAATTTGTAGCTCTAGATGTTAGCTAACTCATGACTTTTGTTTCACATAAAAATGATGTGTATAACTCAAGATATGATTTTTTTTTTGTAATTAAAGGTCAAACTGTCAAGAAATATATTCGCTTTGGACTTATGAGCTCCTTTTGATATGCTTTTATTTCGAATTTGGAAAAGCGTTCTTCATAAAAGTTTTATCCATGAATGTTATCTAACTAATGAATTTTATTTTACGTGAAAAATAATATGTATAACTTAAGATATGAATTTTTGAGTGAATAAAAGTTATGTTATCTCTAGATTTGAAGTTGCTCTTAAGGAACAATTTCGCTTGAGCAAAAATGCTCCAGTTTTAAGGATACTCTCTGTAACAATAAAAGTTATTGTTTTTTATATTTTTTATTTTATTCTTAAAATATTTATTAATTTTTTTATATACAAAATATGGTAAATTTGTTTTATTATTTTATTGGCATAATTTTATTTTTATGTTTTATATAAGTTAAAAATTTATTATTTTTAATATTTTACTGATAATGATAGAAAATAAATTTATTATTATTATCATTCTATATTATATTATTTATAATATATATTTTACTATTTTAAAATGATATTTGAATATATTAATATTATGGATGATACATGTTATTAAGAGATTATTCAATTTAAGTTCAATAATATTGTTAACCGAATCTTCCCAACATTTATCTAGATAATAATAAAAAAAATTGAAATATTTTTTATTGAAACTTTTAATTAAAAATGTTAAAAAAAATTGGAATGAAATAAATGGAGATCACTTTGATTGTGTATTGATTAACTCATTATTGTGGTAATTTCAATCAAGAAGTCCCTCATGCCTTGCTCAAACAAATCCTTAGAATGAAACTACTACCAAAATTTAATTATGTTAATTATATATATTCCTTATTCGAAGTTCTAATATAAACTTGATCCACGTGTTAGTTGGGTTAAGTATAGATTATAATTGAATATAAAATTTGAATTACAATTACTTTAATATCATTCTTCTCTTGTAAATCCAAACAAATTATATGGTGACTAGAGAGATAGTTTTTCTTTAAAATACTGAAAAATTTTATATAGAGTGCAAACATACCCATTTCATTTTGAAGTTTTGTACAATAATATTTAAAATATGAGAATATTCTCTAGGAAATTATTTTAAGATTCCTTCTAGAATTTAAAATGAGTTTGAGATTTATGAGAAAACATATACCGTCAATATGATATATATAGTCAACCTTATCATCTAAGAAATATAATATTTAACACCATAAATACATTCAAAATATAGATACAATAATTAATACATTTAAAAAAAACTATAATATAAGGTAATATAAAATTGATATATACAAAAATTTAAAAAATATTTGAAATAAAAAATATAATATATATATATAATTAATAATATTATAAGTTCATTTTCTTAAAATTTTGTATCATAACCTTGTACAAGAATAAAGTGAATCTCAAAAAAAAAAAATCAAATATCATTTTAATTCAACATGTCTCTCAATTACGATGATCTTTCTATTTATAGGTTAAGTTTCTTTCCACACTTTTTACTTAATAATTAATTTATATTGAGAAATAATTCTCACTATACTGTTACTTTTTACATAAAAAAAATTACCATTAAGCAAATTTTTACTTCTCAATAACCTTTATAATTATTCAATAAGTCCCACTTTCCATCTCAATAGTTTAAGAATCCTAAAATACATCGAAATTGAATTATAAATTACAAAAAAAAAAAACATATAAACTTATTTCATCAAAATTAAATATGAAAATAAAAAATAAATAAAAAATGGGCCTTATTTAATTTTTTAGCCCAGAATTTAAGTAATTCTTCCAAACAAATCTTAGCCCACGAATGCATCTTGTGTAATAACTGTTACGCTGTTTTGATCTCCAAATTATTGCTTTTAATAGTTAAATAAATAATTTTAGAGTTAAAAAATTGATTGCCTCTTACTTTAATTTAAATTTTTAACATGTGATTTAAAAAAGAAAAAAAAAAAATTATTTTTCTTAATATTTATATTTTTCTTATATGCTTGTATTGTTGAATTTGATTCTCAAATAAAAAAAATATAGATTGGGTCTTTTTAATAATTTTATAATGTTTTCGAATATTTTTAAGGTTAGATGAAGAAATTTAAAGTATAGATACTTTAAATTAAACTTAACTTAAAGTATAATGACTAAAACATATATTTTCTCCTTCTAAAAGTTCATGAAATTTGAGAAAGTTTGTAGTTAACATAAAAATGACTTCAAAAAATAAATCTCTAGTTCATTCAAAAGCATCTGAACACTATGCTTAATTGCTTATCCATTTTTTTGTGACCTAAGGGCCCTTCCAAATAAATTTAAGCTTTCAAACACATATGCGCCACATGAATGGTAATGGGTGGTATCATATACGAGTTGTTTTGTAGTCAGTCTCAAATCCTAACTTCTGCAAATAGATAAGTTAAAAGAAAATAAAAAGGTTATATGCGGAAAAGTGATATTTTTATTCTAAAATTATTTAAAAAGATTAAGTTGACCCATTTTTATTTTTTGGAGGTCAAGTCGTACTTTGAAGTGTAGAAGTTATGCTTTATAACACCATTTTGTTTTTTTTTGTTTTATTTTTTTGTTCTGAAAATACACCGAAGTCGTGCTATGAAACACAACTTTACTTTTTTTTTTAATAATTAAATAAGTCATGCTATCAAGCACGACTTCCTTCTTTAAAAAAAAATTAAAAAAGTCGTGGCACGCTTCACTTTGTAATTTTATTTTTTAAATTTATTTCTATTTTTGTATTTATTTAGTTAGGATTTAAATTTTGGTAATCTATCATTTTTAATTATAATTAATTTATTTAATTCATAATTGAAAAAAATTGAAAATGATGAAATTAAAGATAAAAAAAAAGAGTGAAGTCGTGTTTAATAGTATGACTTCTTTATTTTAAAAAAATAAAATAAAGTCGTGCTTGAAAGTATGACTTTATTGTATTTTCAAAAAAAAAATTAAAAATTGCAAAGTCGTGTTATGAAACACGACTTTTACGCTTGAAAAAAAATAAAAATGAGTTAACTTAACTTTTTTAGATAATTTTTGAATAAAAATACTCTTTTTCCATAAAAAACCAAATAAAAATAACCTATCATGTTGCATAATTTAAAAAAAAGGAAGTTAATATAATAAAATAATAACCTATCATGTTGCATAATTTAAAAAAAAGGAAGTTAATATAATAAAATTGTAAATGTAAAACATTGAACTGTGGCGATATTATTTTAATTATTGAATTATAAAAGTATGACATTATTTTAATATATCACATCATATAAAAATAATTTCAGTTTCGATGGTGATGTATCAAGAGTTGAGTATAAAGAAGAAATGCCAAGCGATATGAGAGTATCTGCACAAACACTATGTGTGTGTGTGTGTCAACTGCCAAAATTTTAGAAAACTGATGCAAACAAACCTAGACACCTTGGCATGTAAACAAAGCACAACTCTCTCTAATGCTGTCCTCCGATTTCATATTCCAATAAACACATAAAGAGAAGGGTCCAAACCTTAGTGTAAGTCGTAATAGAAAAATAAAATGAGAAAAACAATAAGAAAAGACATACCTTAAGATAATCAAGTTTTATAGTTAGTGGGGTCAATTGATTGCGAAAATAGGGTGGGGTGTTTAAGATGGTTGGATAAGTAAGAAACCAAATCTATTTTGTATATCTCCTTCGGATGTGGTGACACACTTTCTCAAGACCAGCTAGCTCAATGAATTAGTCTTTAGGTTGGAATTGAGTGGCCAAAAGGTTCTTTGGGTTGTGAGAGCCCCTACTAGTGCGGTCAGTAGTGCTTTTATTTTGGTGCTGAAACTAAGAACCTTCTACAGATTCTGCCACTTGGTTCTTGGAGAGAACCAAGCAACAAGGGTTGTTTGTTTCTTCTTGGGCACTTCAGATTCAAGTGCTTGGTCATGGTGCAACTGAGGGTTCCTATCTCACTATGGGTTGAATTCAGTGCTTGAAAGTGCTGTGCAAGGTGTGTCACTGACCAAGTGTTGTGCAAGTTTTATTCATAGACACCAGTGACCTAGTGAGGAATCAGGATCACTTGATCCCCCACGGATACTTGAAATCTGGTACTGAAAAAGGAAATAGTAAAAAAATGTGAAATACTTATTAAAATTAGAGTTATTATGTAATGCATGTATATTTTTTTTTAAACACTTATATCACACTCATAAACTAATGAGTGTATCATATTTGTACTATGTTACGCTAAGTGAAATTAAGTGATTTTTTTTACTGAACGCAACATATTTGTGTTGAGTGGTGTACACTAAACCACTCAACACAAATATGATGTATTCAGTCGTGAATGCTGAATGTAAATATAATACGCTTAATAGTTTATGAATATCATACCAGTGTCTAAAAAAATGGATATTCATGTAACATTTTTCTTAAAGTTATACAAGCAATCTAATGAAAGTATGAAAAAAACTAATAAACTAACTGTTAGAGTTCAAGATGAGTTGAAATCTTATATTGGATAGAAATAAGAAGGTTGAATAATATATAAGAAAGAAAGACACACAAACCCTTAATCTTAAGGTTTTTGATAAAAAATGGAGTTATATTTATTTATATAGTTGTGGTTTACCTATTAGTGAAAATTTTCCCGATTAACCCCCTACTTGGATACCTAACACTAACTACCTTCTAAATTCAATAGGTGAGCAAGAGTCCCAACTTCATGAAAACGGTTAAATAGCTCCCTTCCTTTTAAGTCATACATTTATTAGGGTTAGAGCTAGATAAAGGGCATGTTGTTCTAGACTTTCCTGTAAAGCTGCCAATAAATTTGGAGCATAGTAAAATACCCATTACAAACTATATAACCACACTTTCAATTTCCAAGTTACATTCAATCAAGTCCTTTCCATACAAGTACTTATCACATATTACAATTTGCTTATGATTCAGTCATAAGTATGCAATGAGAAAAGAAACATATTTTACTCATCATTCCTCACATTTCACCATTCCTTGAAACCTGTTCCAAACACACAGAAAAAATAAATAAACATCCAGAATCTTACTTAAGAGTTATCTAGAAAAATGACAGAGACTTCATTCACAGGCTCGTAATGTTTAGTATGAGCTGCAAAATCCTAACTTTAAGATAAAATAGTCATTTTTATAGTAATTTATCTTGTGTTTTTAATGTTTTCTTAAAACTTATGGATTTAAACATATAATATTGTTAAGAGAGAATCATTTCAGGAAACAATATTCATAATTTTAGACCTTCATTGGCAGTATTTAATTAAGCTAATCAATGCCCAGTCTTTACTGATATTATAAATGATATTTCAATAATATTATAGATGATACATTTTTTTATTTATTTTTTTATTTTTTATTGGTTTATTTTCATTTATTCTTTTTTTTTTAAATAACTTATGCATATGTATATGTGAAAAATATATTATTTTTACTTTATTTTATATCACATTTAAAATATGTTAATATAAAAATAATATTAATATTAAATACATATTATAAAAAATTGATAATAGTTGAAAGTAAAATAAATATATTTATAATAATTTATCTACAAATAAAATATAATTCAAATTATTTTTTATTAATAAAAAAATTAAAGACTTTTGTTTAAGAATTTGGATAATCATAAAAAAAAAATAGTAAATTTCAGACACAAAACTATGCATCATAGATATTATTCATGATGAAATCTCATCTATCAAATAAAAAATAAGTTTAAACCCATATTCTTAAAGACTAATAAATTTCAAACATTAAAATCATAAAAATAAGTAAACCATCATAAAAAAAATTCCATGACAGGTCATGAAACCATTGCGGTTGATAAAAAAAACATAAAAACTAAACATGTAACAACCTTAAATTTACTAGTTTTGTTAGAAACTATAGGTGCCAATAGTAATAGAACTTAAAATTGAAAAACTAAAAAGTTAAATTAGGGTTGCTTGAAAAACTTACCAATACTTAAAGAATTTGATAGTACTTAAAGAACTTGACAGCAACTTGACAACTGTATAAATAAGAGATGAAATCCTAATTTTAAAAAAGTGTACAAATAAACTATAATGAGATAGTAGTGCTTTTGTTTAAGAATTTATTTGATTTATATGATAACTTTAAAGCGAAAGAAAAAGAGGTAATTGAGTAAGCATGTAAGTGCATTCAACATAATATTTATATACTAATACAACAACATCAGTTAAATTCAATTAAAAAAATCATTCTAAAAAAAATCAAAGTAATATTCTCAGTGTGATCTTCCTAATATTCTTTCTTGTGTTGAAAAGTTATTCTTAACTCGAATGTGACTCATTAACAAGTGACCTAGTTTAGGTTCAATAACCTTGTTAACAATCAGGACTTTATATAATAGTTTGTTAACAACCTTATTAACAATCAAGGTTTTTCAAATCATGCAAAAAGGATCATAATCTATTAACAAGTGACTCAATCTAAGTCCAACAATCTTGTTAATTAAATTTAGACCCAACAATCTTACTAACTAGACTCTAATATTATGTAAAAAGTTATTATAGTATCTAACTCACCCTTAAAATTAGTTTAGAAGATAATATTTACTCCTCATTTATATAATACAATTAAATCTTATTTTTAATCGATGTTAAATTTTTCCACACTTATTCATATAATAATAAAAAAATTGAAATATTTTTTATTGAACTTTTTTACTAAAAAATGATGAGAAAGATTGGAATGAAATAAATGGAGATCACTTACATTGTGTATTGATTGACTCATCATTGTGGTCATTTCATTCAAGAAGTCACTCATGCCTTGCTGAAACAAATCCTTAGAATGGAACTACTACCAAAATTTGATTCTATTAATTATATATATTCCTTATATGAAGTTCAATATGAACTTGATAGGTATAGATCATAATTGAATATAAAAATTGAATATAAAAATTGAATTACAATTACTTTAATGTCATTCTTCTTTTGTAAATCCAAACAAATTATATGGTGACTAGAGAGATAGTTTTTCTTTGAAATATTATAAAGTTATAAGTGAAAAATTCTATATGGAGTATAAAATACCTATTTCATTTTGAAGTTTTGTACAATAATATTTAAAATATAAGAATATTATTTAAGACATTATTTTAAGATTCGTTATGCTATTTAAAATAAATTTAAGATTTATGAGAAAACACCAATGAATACATTCAAAATATAGATACAATAACTAATTATAATATAAGGTAATATAAAATTAATATATACAAAAATTGTAAAAATATTTTAAATAAAAAATATAATATCTATGGATATATATATATATATATAATTACTAATTTTGTAAGTTCTTTTTTTTTTTTTTTCAAATTTTGTATCATAACCTTTTACAAGAATAAAGAGAATCTCTCTCAAAAAACATCAAATATAATTTTAATTCAACATGTCTCTCAATTACAAAGATATTTCTATTTATAGGTTAAGTTTCTCTCTACATTTTTTACTTAATAATTAATTTATATTGAGAAATAATTCTCACTATAATGTTACTTTTTACGTAAAAAAAATTATCATTAAGCAACTTTACTTCTCAATAACCTTTATAATTATTCAATAAGTCCCACTCTCCATCACAATAGTTTAAGAATCCTAAAATACATCGAAATTAAATTAGAAATTACAAAAAAAAAACATATACACTTATTTCATCAAAATTAAATATGAAATTAAAAAATAAATAGAAAATGGGCCTTATTTAATTTTTTAGCCCAGAATTTAAGTAATTCATCCAAACAAATCTTAGCCCACTAATGCATCTTATGTAATAATTGCTACGCTGTTTTGATCTCCAAATTATTGCTTTTAATAGTTAAATAAGTAATTTTAGAGTTAAAAAATTGATTGCCTGTTTCTTATTTTAATTTAAATTTTTAACATGTGATTTAAAAAAGAAAAAAAATTATTTTTCTTAATATTTATATTTTTCTTATATAATTGTATTGTTGAATTTGATTATTAAATAAAAAAAATATAGATTTGGGTTTTTTTTATTAATTTATATTGTGTTCAAATATTTTTAAGGTTAGAATATGAAATGTAAAGTATAGATATCTTTATGTTGGTGTTTTCCTCTTTAAGGACGATCTAGAGGTTGATCCTAGTGTAGTATCTATCTCTAATCCTAATAAATGTATATGATTTAAATGTATATGACTTCTATGGATTGCTCGTATAATTTTAAGGAAAATGTTATGTGAATATCTTTTTTTTTTTTACATTTTTATAATATTCATAAACCGTTAAGCGCATTATAATGCTCATCAAAATACATACATTATATTTGCGAACACCATTCAACACAAATATGTTGTGCTCAATAAAAAACTGCATTGAGCAAATATGATATACTCAACTGTTTATGAGTGTTAAAAAAAAATAGATGTTTCTCTATCACTACTCTAACTTTAATAAGTATTTCACTATTATATGGTCATTGTAGTATTATTGAACTTGAGCCAATCAAAGAAGTCTAGTACCTCAACAATTAGGGGAAGCAGAACTAGAAGTAGTCTCAATGGCAACAGTTTGAACAACCATATAAGAATCAACAACCTCAACATCTTGACAAGTTATTTAAACTTAAAAAATTCCTTTTCACATAGCTTATGTAGATGTGCATGACTATTCAAAAGAATACAAAGGCATCCATAAAAAATCTAGAAGTACAAGTGAGACAATTTGCAAAGTAGTTGGTTGCTCAACAAGGAGACAATTTCTTAGTCAATACACATGTCATTCCAAAAGAGTAATGTAATTCAATTTCTACTAGGAGTGACATTGTTATTGGAAGAGGGATAGGTGAAAGTCTTGAAAGAAAAAAAAAAGCTTTTGAAAATAAAAATGGGGTAGTTGAAAATGAGAGTGAATATGAAGATGAGATAAGTGATGAAAAGAGAAAAATAGAGGGAGATGAAAAAAAAAAAGGAGAATAAAAAAAAAAAAAGGAGTGAGTAGTGTGAAAAATCTACCTTATCCACATGCTCCATCAAAGAAAGAGAAGGAGAGGCATTTTATTAGATTTATGGACATTCTAAAGAAGCTCTAAATTAACATCCCATTTACTAAAGACATAGAAAATGCCTACATGTGCAAAATTCTTGAAGGAGATGTTGAAAAGGAAAAGGAAGTTTCAAGAGGAAGACACAATTGAATTGGAAGTTGGATGTAGTTCCATTTTTCAGAAGTGTCTACCTAAGAAATTGTCACAACCCAAAAACACTGTCATGATCGGCGCACAGGTTAATACTCTAACCTGGCAAGCCTATTATTTCCAAGAAATTTAAATAATAAAATAAAATAAAATTGACAGAGTTTCATCATTTTCCAACAATTTCAAAATATCATGTTCTGATAGTATTTTCAATCATAACTGGACAAATTCACCATACATAATGTTGTAAGTAAATGTTACAACTCAAAGTTCATTTTCAGACTCTCTATAGCTGCAGAAAACACCAAGACCCAAAACAATAATAAAGTTCCTCTACTAACTGAGGTCACCAAAAAGATGAAGGCACGAAAGAAGAAATTATGTATTAACAGTCTACTACTCAGCTGTTTGGGAATCTGAAAAGGGAAAGAAAAAGGGGTAAGTCACAAAGACTTAGTGAGGAGATAATAACCACCATGAGCAGAATATAAAATTCACAATTTATATTCGTAATAAAAATTGTTCATCATTTCTTTCATACTAAGTTGTCACATAATAAAACCAGGAAAAACAACAGTCTCATCATTCTGCTGATAGCCCTCTCCTCATGGGTGGCCTTTCCCATTAAGGCAGCTTCATCTAACGGATGATATTGGTATCTCGTATTCACATGAACTATCGGGGGTAGCTTCATCTCGTTGATAGCCCTTTCCCTACAGTGGCGGCTCCATCTAACAGATAGCCCTCTCCACCCGTAGTATAAAATAAACAATTTTCCAGGTGCACCTAGGCCATTAATACCGATAATGGCTACGGGGTTTTATCATGATCTCAAAAACATTAAACAATCTTTTTCCAAATTCTTCCACTCAGACATGAGAATTTCCCACTTTCTAGTCTGTACATCTCAATCAATTTACAAAACCCTAACCAACATTTTTTTGAAAAATAATCCAAAATACTCATAATCTTCTTAATTAATCAAAATCATGTAATCCAATAATATCAATAAGAAATCCAATAAAAATAGATAAATAAATAAAATCATAATGTTTATCATCTACTCACAGAGCATAGAAGAACAGAAAAATCCTTTTTATAAATTCCTATCTGAATAACTTCACGGCGTGAATACACTCCTCCTCAAAACGCAAATTCTAATTTAACTTTCACTCAAGGCATGCAGAGAAAGGAGAAGAAGTGTAGGGTAAAGGGGAAGGCTGCACACAAAAGGGAATACGAAGAAAAAATATTGTGAAGGGGTGAAGGGATGTGTGTTTCAACCCTAGATGCACTATTAATATAATATTATTTTTTTTTACCTTTATTATTATTATTATTAATAAACGGTGCGTTACAGAAATCTAGAGACCTTGAGAGTTTTACTATAACTTTGACTATAGGTAACCTCTCCATATGAAAGGCATTTGGTAGATCTTGGAGCAAGCATCAATATTTTGCCTTTGTCCATGTTGAAAAAGATAGGAGAGGAGGAGGTGAGGTCTACACGAATGACTTTGTAGCTAGTTGACAGATACATTGAGTATCCTCATGGTATTGTAGAAGATCTATTGATGAAAGTGGATAAATTTCTATTCCTAGTGAATTTTTTAGTCATAGACATGGAGGAGGGTGCTGAAGTTTCTCTTATTCTTGGGCGAGCCTTCATGAAGACGACCAAAGTCATTATTAATATAGATAATGTGAAGTTGAAGGTGCATGTGCAGGATGAGGAGGTGAATTTTGATGTCTTTCAAGCAATGAGATACCCTAGATGCAAAAAAGAGTGCTTTCGAGTAGATGTCATTGATGAATATTGCTTGGAGGCTTAGAAAGAAATCTCCACTTCAGAACCTTTAGTGAGAGCTTTGGTTATCTTTGTTGAGAATCTTGAGGGAGAAGAAAAAGAAATAAAAAAATTCTAGCAGAAGGTCAATGGGCATACTTGGGTGGTGAAGTTGAGAGACTTACCACAATCATACACATCCAAGATATTTAAAGTAAGCATCGAGCTAATGGATTTAAACAAATGCTCATGGAAGGCAACTCGTGTTTTAATTTATTTTGCATTGTTTTTTTTTCCCGTTATTATAGGTGTTTTGGTGTTTGAATCCAACAAAAAGGGGCGAATAGAGGTCTCATCTTGGCCAGATTTTCACTTGAATGCAACTCCCTTGCTCAAGCGAAAAATTGACTGTAATTGAAATTGAAATATATTGCCTTTCTACTTAACTCAATTAACTCTTAATTAAGGTTAATTGTGAAATACACTTGGATTTCTTTCATTATGTGTTTTTATCTGCATTGAGCCTATTAGTTTAATTCCTAAGGAAAGGTAATTGTAATTCAATTCAATCTCCTCATTGAAATTCTTGAATCCATGCATGTTAATTCATTATTTTCTACTTTAGTTAATGCTCTGTCAAATTTAAATTTTGTAATCTTAATTTCCAATTTGCTAGCCTTTAATTATGAGTTTTTTTTTTTATAATTTTAGTTCTGCACTATTTTTGCATTTTACTTTGTCATGTTTTGAATCAAAATTTCTTTAAATAACTTTTCTACATTTACATTCTTTTGGAATTCTGCAACATTTTAATCAATAGTAGTTAGTTTCCATATAATGCATTGAATTAGCCATAAGACTTGCATTTTGTATCTTAAATTGCATTATGCATTAGAATCCAAATCATATAGGAAGATTATTGCATTTAGTTGCATAATTTGAAATTCTTGTATTACACTATTGTATTTTAAATAATATTGTATTTTAATTTTCCAATTGAATTCATTGAATCCATTTTACTTTAAATCCAACATTGCATTTCATATTGCATAATTTTGAATTGTTGATAATTTGCATTCTTTTAATCAATTCAATACTTTAATTTCAGCAAAGACATCAACATCAATTTTATTTAATTACATTCATTCACATTTAATATGAAGAATTCATTCAGCATACAAACCCTCCAATATTTCATTTTACGTTTATAAATAATTTGTATTAAATCCTAACCTCACACATTGTTCCTCGAATTGATACTTAAAGGTTATTTCCCTACTATATCAGGAGGAACTTTGAATTTACTTCGATAAGCATACGAGATTATGTTTCATCAACATAAACCACAAATGTTTCTTTTTCAAAAAATAAGATAGCGAAAGCATAACTATGTTGAAGGTAGTCAAGCCTTTGAGTTGAATGTGTTGAGATCTTTTGTAAATGAACATGAGATGGAGGTTCACCCGTAAAATCTCTCCAATGCTTAAGTAAGTAGGTATTCAATGTATGAATATTTATGAAATAAAAGTAAATGTCATATTGTATTTATAAGTAAATAAAGTACTTGAATGATAATAGAATACTTAATGGAGTATCTCATGTGTGGATTACATATAATTTGTTAATCTTCACTTATGTTATAAATGTAGATATAAATGAGTGTAAATCTAATTATATAAAATTAAGGTATAACTAAATTTACTTTCTAATATTAACAAATAAAAAAAATACTCATACTTAATTTCAACATTTTCTTATTTTGTAAGAGTAAATAAAGTATAATTAAATATTATTCTCGGTAGAATTGCATTATTTAAATTTAAGGATTTTATTTTATTTAGTTTAAGGAGAAAAAATGAGATGAATTTAACTCTTAAAATCAAGAATGTAAATTGAAAAAATAGAATGCATTCACTCATCATGATATATTTAATTTTTATTTAATTATGTATTTTTTAATCCCTAAATTTATATTTATAATTATTCTACTCAAATCTAAAAACAAAATATTTTAATCTCTCAAAATTGAAAAAAAAAATATAATTTTAAGTCCTAAGCATTAAATTTGAAAAATTAAAATTTAATCAAATTTAATATTGAAAGATTAAATTATATTTTATTAAATTTGAGAAATTGAAATGTTTTTTTTTTTTATAATTTAAAATACTAAAAAAATATTGACTCTAAATTTTATGAACTAAAAATATAATTAACCATTAATTTTTAGGAGTCAAATGATAATACACATAAAAAGAACAAATTAAGTAGTTAGGCCATGTTGAGGAAGCAACCAAATGAAAGACATGCTTGCAAAAAAAGGTCATCTCTTTTTAGGAATATGCACACACATCGTCAAGGTTTTCTTGGTCAAAAAAATGGCATGGTGTGCCTAATTTTCTTTCCTTTTTGGTCATTCTAAAGATCTCGTGAAAAGATGGATAAGCAATAAACTATGCGAGAGTATTGAGATTCAGAGTGTCGAATCGTTTATTAGGTGATTCTTATTCAAACTAACCATCTGTATTAGCAAAGATTACATTCGTAGAGCATGTCAATGTAATTGTTCACTAAAATGAGATAGATCAGAAGATTCTTACTTCCATTACATCCACAAGTTTATGATGAAAAATGGAACTTAATTATAACATGTTTTCAAAAGGTAGTTTATGAGAATCACCAAAAATTTAGAAGTTTAAACCGCTGAAAATGCTCCTTTAGCAAATTAATGACAGAAAGACAGTATAATAGTTAACAGAAAATTACAACCCCTCATCAATGCAGCAGAAACAAATTATTGCAAATGCTTACATTCATTTGCTCTTAAGATGATCATGTTGATTTTGTGTAGAAATGAATACCAATTGCTGAACCCAAGATAAACAAGGGAACTAGAAACTGGAGGATCCTGATGATGAACTCTGGTGTCTTGTCCTGGTTATAGTGAGGTTGTTTGGGAGGAGTGTAGTTAACCTTGCTGGGGATGGTTGATGTATCAATGTCTCCAACATAGAACTCATCCATCATGGCTACGGCACTGGTGCTGTGACCAATATCCTCAAAATCATTAGTTGCATCTTTCCCTGCAAACAAACATGTCTCATTCGAAGTTCTATAAGGCATTTGCAGAAATCTCACTTAGCTGAGATCATGTGGTATGATGAATAATTAAATACATTCAGACACAATGTTTGATACCTGTGGAAGATAGCAGGACATCATCACCACCAGGGTGGTCCTCCAAGAACTTTGTCACATTATAAACCTGTTCCACAAAGATATGGTGAGGGAGAGGAAGAGAGGCCACCAACATAATAAGATTCCTAATCAACTTTTTCCACTAAAACTTTTAGTTTTAATTCCATCCACTAATGGCCAGTCTGGATAAACTTTATAATAAACACTCTATACAACAAGAAAATAAGGAGATTAAATCATATAATGAATCAAATTTCTCTCATAAGTTACAATCACTGGATGCACCTTAATTATAACATGTTAGTACTCCTATTTTAAGTAGGATAAGTTATTTGATGTGATACTTAAACTTTGAGATTCTCCCATTTAATAGATTAGTCTTTTGGGTTAGGCTTAAGTCCTAACAATTGATGTTTTTGCTGAGAGTTGGCTATGGAAAGAGCTACAACCAGATCAGTATCGATAGAGTAAACACAGTCTTGGATGTCAGCCCTTAAAGAGTGTGGAAGTCTCACATTGAGTAAGATAAGCCACTTGATGCGGTACTCAAATTTTGAAGTCCTCCAACCTAATGGAATAGTTTTTTGGATTGAACTCCTCTCTTATCTTACAAGTCTACATATGCCACAATTTTATTCTGACTATTTTCTTAAACCTAACAGGCACAGACTCAGTACTCCCAAGCATCATAAAATTACCAGAATTATTATGATCTGAGGATGTGGAATTGAATCCCAACCATTCCTACATATTATGACTGTATTTCAATGGAGAAAGACATTGAAAATGGAAAGAGGAAGTCGTGCACAAAGACAATGCCAAGAGTCAGTAACCCCCAATGAAAAATCCAAACCTTTTTCTTTATGTACCATTAACAGAATGCGCAATCTGAAAGAGGTAAATTACAAGCAATGTTTATGGGGAAATAGTGAAATGTTTTTCTTATTTCCAGAGTTTACAAGTCAACCATGGAGGAAAAAAGAACAAAGTGAAGCTTCATACTTCATCCTAGTTTTGGAAACAACTCCTTACTCCTATTCTACAACTTAGCCTTAAAGACAATGAATAACACAGCATGGGATAAAAGCATGTTTAAGTAACCTACTAACAAATTATATATGACACTCCATTTGCCAAACATCTACGCAAATTCGATTTCATTTTCAGTGTGATCATAATAACTAAGGATTAACAGTGATTTTAGTATTAGAGATTGCATATCAACTAGAAATAAGATAAAATTAATATATATAAAGTGGGTGCAAACTTCACCTTATTAAGTCGATTTGATGAGGATGAGTTAGGTTTAAAGTTCAATTCTGTTATGATATTAGAATTTATCCTAACAAGTTTGATAGATCTATTGAACCATTCTCTATCAGGTTGTTGTTGGACCACTCATATGTTGGCACACATTCAAGTTGGGATATCTCGACGTGAAGGAAGTGTATAGAGATCCTATATCGATTAGAAATAAGACCAAATTAATATATATATATATATATAATGAGTACACACCTCATATTACCGGATTTATAAGGATGAGTTAGACTTAAAATCCACCTTCAGGAAAATATGGGTTTTACATTTACTCCAATGCTTTTACATCACAATTTTTGGGTTAGGGGAAGAAGGTTATAGGAACTTTGGGCGTACCGGAACAAGCTTCCTGATGAAGGACTAAGGGGCAGAGTGGTCTGAAACCCTCACCTCAAATCCGCTAATATAACATCGTTAGGGCCGAATCAGAGTTCAGGTTCGATTCTATCACAGTTTTGTTCTTTAAAAATGTTACGATGAGTTAAGAAAATAAAGGATGTTAATAGACTGACTACCTTTGGTCTTGAGTGACCCCTAAGCGATGTGGGTCTTTTGGACATATAGAATGCGGTAATTGACCTACCAGTGCTATCCAAGTGTAATTCAGGTAATAACAGCTACAAAAATGTTTTAAAAATGTGGGAACTAAAACCAAAATTTAGGGATTGGACTAAAAAGACCATCAATCCTAACAAAAAACCACCATCAATCCTAACAAAAAAACCACCATCATTCGTCATCCAATAATGTTCGAGAACAAGAAATGTGCAACCTGAATATATAGTGAAATATCTATACAATTCAGAAACTCAACTTAAAATAAAAGGTATATCCTTTCGGACAGTTAAAGTCATAAAAGACTATCAGAGTCTGGTACAAGTTGTAGCTCTGCTTCAACTAAGAAAAGAAAAGAAAAAATAGAAGAAACACTTTATATGCTTCAAAAAACATAGGTACCAGCAAAAAACAAAATAAAAGCACTATTAGTTTTTCTGTAATTTTCCAAAATATAAAAATTGACACAGAATGGAACCCATGAATCAAATCGAAACAAATCCCAGTTCTTTGATAGATCTAATGAGTCCAAGTCCTCCAGTTAGTTTAGATAAAGAGAAAGCACAATAATTTGAAAAAGCATCAACCAACCCAACTGAATCTACAATAGTTCAGTTAAACTGAAAAGAGAATAATTTGAAACCCCACAAAGCAGAAGGCAAAATACCTTGCCATGAATGACAAGCCAACAGTCTTTGGCATTATTGTGCTGAGAAACCTCCGCCAAAGTGAAGACCTTGTTGCGCTCCCCTCCCATTGTTGAGCAGAAAAATGCAGCCTTCCGAATTGTCACTGCAAAACCAAATGGTAGATTTGGGAGGATTTGAATAAGAGCTGAATGGAAGTGGTTGGTGGGAAATGAATTGGAAAATGTGGTTGGCTGGTTGGTCGATGATGGTAATGGGTTTGGTAAGGGTGGCAAGGTTTCTTCTTACCAACCCCCGAGACACTTTTCAATACTAAC
The DNA here is from genome assembly GCA_016859785.1 of Macrotyloma uniflorum. NCBI lineage: Eukaryota > Viridiplantae > Streptophyta > Magnoliopsida > Fabales > Fabaceae > Macrotyloma > Macrotyloma uniflorum. The sequence continues at coordinate 308,239 of BDMB01000097.1, read as the reverse complement.
ATACAAAAACAAATTAGGTGAATTTATTGAAAAATATAAATTTAGGTTTAGTTTAGTTTTTATTTTCTTATAAAATTGTGATTTTTTTAATTTCACACTTATTTTTTTATTATTAATTTTTCTTATAGTAAATAAAAAATGGTCTTTTAAACACTATTGTTTTTAATCATTCTTATAGGTAGTTTCTTCGTTTTTTTTATTCTTTAAATTATGATGTGATTTTTTTTTTCTCATTAAATACTCCATCAATTTTATTTTATGTTCGATTTAAACTTTTTGATATTTTTCAAATAGAATAATTTTTTTTTCAATGTAACACTCATAATTTTATTTTAATACTATTCTAAATAAATACTCATATTAATATAAAAATTAATAATTATCCTATTAAATACACAATACTTATGAATTTATAATTATAAAAATTGAACTTCACTTTTTTTTCTCTATAATTATCCTATTAAATGCACAAAATGATTTAATATATATATGGTAATATATAATTTATCGTATAAATATTAATTTTATTAATTTATAATTATGAAATTATATTTTTAAGTATGGAAAGATATGTAAAACATATATTTTATCTTAAATTTAGAATCTATAATTATTAAAAATAAATTCCCCTTTAATATTCAACAACATCCCACGTTATTTTTAAAATAATTTGATTAATATCCTAATATATAATTTACTGAAAATTTTAACTAAAAAAATTATAATATAAAATTAAATTTGTAATCATTAAAAAGATATGTACTTATATGGGTTGAGTATCTCTGAGACAATTTCTTTCTAATTCCTTCTCGGCCTGCTCTTGATCTTCTTCTAGACAATTTGCGTTTTTTCTTCGACGCTCAAATTAGTATATAGTGTAGGCAAAATTTAGAATTAGATTAATTGTGTGTTACCTTGACTGGGCATGTCTATTTATAATATAGAATGATACAGACTTACCTTCCATGGGTTCTAAGTGTGAGATCTATTGTGATCATATGTTTCCTTTTTGAGGTTGTATATGAATCTTCCATTATGATGATTTAGGCCTAATGTTGTAGGATTCTCTAAAATTGAGTCTTTATTCCACATGATTTGCCCCAAATATGGTGGAATCTTCTCTTAATGTCTGGATTATGAGTATCTCAACCTACAAGAATACTAACCGAAGCATATCTAATACAATATGAATAATAGCTTTTATTTTTAAAGTATATTTTTAATCCTTATAAAATATATAATAGGTTAACATAGTTCTTATAAAAAAATTTCATATTACTCTAATTTTTACAAAATTTTAACATGTTATTTAAGTGTAATTTTTTAATGGATTTAAATAGTTATTTACATGATAAATGAATATTATGATGTGAAATCATCGTTATTCATTTTCACACACTACTCTAACAAATAAACTCAGTATCTTCATCTTTAACACCACCTACAAGAATAAGTTTATTTATCCTTGAAATATTTTTCATGAATTTTTTTATGGAAAAAAATTAATTATTCATTGAATATTTCTCATAAATTTATTTTTATGAAAATTTTTCATAAATTTGTTTGTGGAAAATTTTTCACAAATTTATTTTTGGGAAATTTTTCATAACTTTGTTTGTAAAAAAATTTCTTTTTAATTTGTTTGTATGAAAATTTTTCATAAATTTGTTTGTGGAAAATTTCTCATAAATTATGAAAAATAATTTTTACATACAAATTTATGGTAATGAGAAATTTGTGATAAATTTGTAGGAAGATTTGTATTTTCCACTAATTTTAAATATTACCCATAAACTTGTTTTTATAGAAAATATAAATTTTTATGTGTAATGTTTTCCTCCTCTTTTTCTCTCTCCTCTTTTATCTTTTTTTCTTCGAAGTGTAATTCACTCAATGACAACTACCACGTACAACATAGAAACACGACATGTTTTCTTATTTGATTGATCCAACAATCCACCTATACATAATAGAAAATGTACTTACAATATATCATGCACCAAATGTCTACCTCCTTGAAGAACTTAGATGGTAAAGTGTTGAGAAAGTAAATCTTTGCACAACACTATGAATCTCATCCGAGAAAAAAAGAAGCAAAGAGTAACTTTTGAGAAAGAAAACATATAAAAGTGATATCTATGAATAGTACTATAATAAAAGAATTTGTAATAAAAAACGAATATATGTGTCACAATAATAATAATATAAAATATATTGAATAAAATGCACACATCACGATTATGTGTAAGTGAAAATTAAATATGCATATAGTGCTAAAACTTCTTAAATATATAAAATTTTTTATTATTATTTTTAAATATTGTAACATTATTTTAGTATAGTATTGTAATATTATATTATAATAATAAATTTTTTCTTTTGATTTATATAATCTGTTTATGTTAAAAAAAATTCATCATTTTCTTATGTATAAAGAGTTTGACCTTAGTTCCTCTCTTTTTATTCAATGCCTTCATCCTATACCATTTTGTAGTCATAATTTAAGCAATGCTTAATTAATGCTAATGTTCTTATGAATGATGGAGTATATTATGGAAGGTTGATATAATAACCATGAATAGAAAAGGATTAGAATTTCCTACAGTAGGAAACTAAACTTGTAATACCTTGTTTTGTTTTTTATATGTAAATGTTATTTATGATTAAAAAATTAGAAAATGTTAATAATAAATATTATTTCATTTCTTAAGTTAAAGAATTAATAAATTAATAATAATAATAATAATTTTTGGAATTTTATGTGTACAAATCTAGTTTTTAAAGTAACAACTAGTAGGTGTATAACATGTGATAACTTAGATCAATTGACAAAACTTGTAGCGTATAGTTAGTAAGTATCTATTTGATTAGCGTGTCTAATGTATCAAACATTGTTATTGGTGTATTAGTAATCATTATATTCTATTTGTATATACATTCCATTTTTTGTTACAGTTAAGTTAGTTACGTATTCTAGGTGGTCTAACTAACTTATGTCAATTTTGTGCCTATATAAGATTGACTAAACATGAATTTTTTATTTATGACATAATAAATGAGACTTTGTTATTCTTTTTCTTCCCTTTATATTTTTGTTTCGTGTGTTCTTTATTCTTGCCTCTTGACAATTTATTCTCTTCCATTATTTTTATATCTTATCTTAATGCGTGTTCACTTTGGATACTGTAACAAACTAGTATCAAAGCTTCTAGGTTTGATTTATTATACGTGAGTTTGTAATTAAGATTCTTGCAAGATAGAATGTATATCGCTTCCAAGATTGAGAAGTTTAATGGAAAAAAAACTTTAATCTCTAGAGGATCAAGATGAGAGTCTTGCTCAAGAAAGGGGTGTGAGCACCTCTTTCTAGTAGAACATCACACATACATGGACCGACATTGGAGTTGAGGGAGGGAAATGTTCATTCGGTGATCCTTTTCACTCTTTTTGACGAGGTTCTTTATGAGATTGCAGAGGAGAAGACCTTAGCAATGTTGTAGCTAAAGCCAAAGAAGCTTTTTATGGTGAAGTCCATTTGCAACAAGCTCTTTTTGAAGAGAAGGTTGTTTGAGCTTTGTATGAAGGGGGGCACATTGCTGAAGGCTTATCTTGATGAACTGAATTTGATTTTAATAGAGCTTTGAGACATAGACGTCAAGGTAAAAGATGAAGATGTAGCAATGGTTCTACTAGCCTCTCTCCCACCTTCCTATTAGAATTTGGTGAGTTTGTTGAATGTAGGGAAAGATTGCATCACATTAAAGGAGGTAAAATCAAGCCTCTATACATGGGAACTTCACATGAGGGCATTTGGGACAATAGAGGAAGCATCATCTTCTGAGTTGGTGGTCTTCAAGAAAGATAAGAAAGGCAAGAAGAAGAAATCCAAGGTTGATTAAAAGGATGTATGTAGATATTATAAGAAGATGGAACATTGGAAGAAGGATTGAATCAGAGTGTAGTGGTTATAGTTCACAAGTGGAGTCGTCAAATGATGAGATGATTCTATCTCTCATTGCAAGACAACAAGTCTTTTATAGGTAGGTGTTGGATTTGTTTGCTAATTTCATATGTGCTTTGGGAGGGATTGGTTTACAACATTTGACTTGTTAGACAAGGATAACGCTTTGATAGGCAATTGTGCTTCTTGTAAGATGTTTAGTATTAGTTCAATATGAATCCAAATGTATGATGGTTTGATTCGTAAGTTGAGCAACGTTAGGTTTGTATTAGAGCTTAGGAAGAACCTTATATCTATTAAAGCTTTAGATATGAAGGCCTCAAGTATGTGGAAGGAAGCGTGATGTAGGTGAAGGGGAGAAAGGGTGAGGTGTTGATGCAAGGGACCAAAGAAGTAAACTTTTATTTTTTTGCCAAGGTTAGACTGTTGAAGCCTCTAATGTTGCAAATGTATTTACATTGTCTAGTACCTCATTTGATGTATTAGTTTGCCACTTGTGTCTTGACACATGTTTGCTAGAAGGTTGGATGTCTTATCCAAACGAGGGCTACTAAGAAATTAGAAGATGAAGACTTACCATTTTATGAGCACTAAGTGTTTGGGAAGTAGTTTAGGAAGAGCATTCATGCAACATTACACAAGATGAAAGCCACATTGGACTATATTGGGACATGCTAAGTACTTTTTTTCTATCATCGATGAATACTCAAGGTTCAAATGGGTATTCTTGATGAATAAAAAATGAGTTCTTAGAGAAATTTAAGCATTAGATGCTGTTAATGCTTAACTAAATGGGAAAATGGTCAAGCGTTTGAGGATAAACAATGATTTGGAATTTTGCTCTAAGGAGTTTAACAACAAATTCTATAGAGACAAAGGCATCGCAAGGCATTAAAATGTTCTTAATACTCCAAAGAAGAATGGAGTTGTCAAGAAGATGAACAAAACCTTGTTGGAGAGAACAAGGAGTATGTTGTTGCATTATGATTTGGAAAAATGTTATTGGGATGAGGTTATGAATACAATATGTTATGTAGTGAATCTTTTTCCATCCACACTGATAGAGTCGTCAAAGGTGTAGGAGGCTCTTAAGCATGTTTGGAAGGCCCACCGATTAAAATCACTTAAATCACAAGAGAAGATGAATTAGCATGGTCTAGTGGTTATTGACGCATTTAGAGACGAAAATAGCGACGGAAATATTAGTCTCTAAACTGAAAAATAGATTTTAACCATGGAACTTCCGTCATTACAGATCTGGAACGGTTTTTGTGATGAAAAATAGTTTGCAGCAAAAGGAGTTTTGAAAACAATTGGGAAACTATGGAAGGAAAGAAGAAGAAAGTGAAGGAAGAACTTCACCAATGAAGAGCAGCGGATGGAGAGACTTGAAATGGAAGATCTACGGATGAATCTACGCCACTTGGAGAGGGATTCCAAGATGAGTAACCATGGTCGCCACTTGCACCACTAGGTGAAGATGAGACCTCACAAAGAGTGGAGAACACTCAACTCTCAAGAATGCTAAAAAACTCTCTCCAATTTTCATTAAATCTAAAAGTGATTACAAAGGAGAGGAGACCCTTATTTATAGGTTCTCCATGGCTACCAAATGAAATGGAAATGAATTTCTAATGAAATTCAAATGCACACATGTGGAAAGTGTGATCTAAACTAGCCAATGAGAAGCCTCCTTTGTGCCATGTCACTCCTAGCCCATGTGCACCCCCATGTGGACGATTTTGAGCACCCATGTGGAAGTTGGAAGCCACATGCAACATATATGCAAAACATGCTCAATTAGAAGGAGTCCATGTGTGCCAATGTGCTACTCTTTTCCCTCATTAAACATGTGTAAAATGTGCTGAAAATCAAGGAGAAGAAGAGTGGTGTGCTAGGTTAGGTTCTACTAGAAAAAATACAAAGAAATGGTGCCTTCTAACATGGTTCATAAGCACCAAGAATTGAAATACAAGCTATACTAGTATTTTTACAAGGAAATGGAACACAAAGATACAATGGGAGAAGGTTCCAAGAGGTTTTGGCGTGTCATGCTTCTAGTGATTCTTCTTGAGGCCTCTTGGATATTATCCTTCTCTAGGGTTACATCATCCTCCCCCTCTTGGAGAGAATTCGTCCACAAATTTGTAAAGCCTATGTCAAAAGGAGTTAGATTAGTCACATTGAAAACATTGCTAAAATTATAACTAGATGGAAGATCTAACTCATATGCATTATTATTGATGAGATGGACAACTTGGAAAGGTCCATCACCCCTTGGATTAAGTTTGGAATTTCTTAGAGTTGGGAATCTTTCCTTCCTCAAATGAAGCCATACCCAGCCCCCGAGTTGGAATATGATTTCCTTCCTTCCGTTGTTGACAATGTAGCTCTTTTGTTTGCCTTTCTTCTCGATCCTTTCTTTGACTTTGGTGTGTAATTCTTTTATAAACTTAGATTTTGTTAGACCTTCATCACTACACCAAGAGTCTTGGATAGGAAGGGGAAGTAGGTCAAGTGGTGTAAGGGGGGGATTGAATCCATACACCACTTCAAAGGGAGAGTGGGAGGTAGTAGAGTGTACTACCCTATTATATGCGAACTCAACGTGAGGAAGAATATTCTCCCACTCCCTTGAATTTCCTTGGATTATGCATCTTAAGAGTGGGGACAAAGTTCTATTAACCACCTTTGTTTGACCATTAGTTTGTGGATAACAAGTAGTAGAAAACAAGGGCTTAGTGCCTAGCTTGCCCCACAAAATCCTCCAAAAGTGGTTTAAGAACTTTGTATCTCTATCCGATAGAATAGTCCTAGGAATTCCATGCAATCTCACAACTTCTTTGAAGAAGAGATTTGCAATGTAGCATGCGTCATCAGTTTTGTGGTAGGGAATGAAATGAGCCATTTTAGAAAATCAGTCCACTACCACAAAAACTGAATCCATACCCCTCTTTGTCCTCAGAATCCCTAAAACAAAATCCATGAAAATATCAATCCAAGGCAAAGTTGGGGTAGGTAGAGGGGTGTAAAGTCCATGTCGATGGGTTGTGGACTTACCCTTCTTACATGCTACACAACTTCCACAATACCTTTCCACATATTTCTTCATATAGGGCCAATAAAAGTGTTCCTTAAGGATATCTAAGGTTTTGCTAGTTCCGAAGTACCCCATAAAACCCCTTTCATGTGCTTCTCCTATAAGGGATGTTCTTAAAGACCCTTTGGGAACACAAATCCTTTTCCCTTTGAAGAGATAGTCTTTGTGAATGTAAAAGTCATTATGTCCCCCTTTAGAACAAACCTCATAGAGAGTAGCAAATTCCTCATCTTTAGGATAAAATTCCTTCATATGATCAAAGCTCAAAAATTTGTTTTCAAGGAGAGATAATAGAGTGTGCCTTCGAGAAAGGGCGTCGACCACTATATTAGCTTTCCCATGTTTATGTTTGATCATGTAAGGGAAATGTTCAATGAATTATACCCATCTTGTGTGCCTTTTGTTGAGCTTACATTAGCCTATTAAAAATTTAAGAGATTCATGATCACTATGAATCACAAACTCTTTTGGAAGTAAGTAATGTTGCCAAGTTTGTAAGGCTCTAATAAGGGCATACAACTCCTTGTCATAAGTTGAATAATTAACATGACTACCCTTAAGTTTCTCACTAAAGTAAGTTATGGGATGTCCTTCTTGGATAAAAATAGCCCCAATACCTACATTAGAGGCGTCACATTCTACCTCAAATGACTTGGTAAAGTTAGGTAGGGCCAAAAATAGGAGCAGTCACCAAATTTTCTTTAAGTGTTTGAAAAGCCTTTTCTTGTTCCTTTCCCCATAAGAATTGCTTGTCTTTCTTTACCAACTCATTTAAAAGGGTAGCTATGGTGTTAAAGTCCTTGAAAAATCTCCTATAAAATCCAACCAACCCATGAAAACTCCTAACTTCACTCACATTGGTAGGTGTTGGCCAATTTTTTTTGGCTAGGACTTTTTCCTCGTCTACTTTAACCCCTTGAGAGCTAACTACAAACCCTAGAAACACTACATGATCCATCCCAAACACACACTTAAATACTTCTCTCAAATGATGCACATGAGTATGCATGGATGTACTATAGATAAGTATGTCATCAAAATAAACAAGTACAAATTTCCTTACGAATGGCCTAAGTACATGATGCATCAACCTCATGAATGTGCTAGGTACATTAGTTAGGCCAAAGGGCATGACTAATCACTCATACAACCCAAATTTGATTTTAAAATCGGTTTTCCATTCATCATTTGTCTTAAAGATCCTACCTCTAAAATCAAAGGGTTTTATATTGGTGGAATGAAGAGGTTGTTTACCTTCATCCTAACTTGGTAGTTGATACTAAGGGAGCAATTATGCTCAACTTAAATGAAGGAGATCTAGTTTTGCTTCATGGCATGAAATTTAGAATTAAGATTATTGTGAGTTGAAAGCTAAAATGATATCTGATTACAAGCTCCCATATGATACGAGTGGTGAAACATTTGAGATTACAAAGACAACCCAATGTCTCAAATGTAAAATTTTAATAGGCAATATTACTCATAAAAAGATTTTAAATAAATGACAAATCTTTTGCTTCTTATATTTCACAATTTTTATATTTATTAATTAAAAACATTTTTTTTTGTTATAAACTCACACTCCATTGGATTCGGAAGAAATAAGCTTTTTCAATCCAAAATCAATAAAAATAAGAAATTACTAATAACGAAAATGTTTTAAGTTTATTATTGGATATGTAACCGAACATAGAAAATATATACTCTCATATGTAAAGAGAGAATATAATGCAAACTCATAACCTCTCATTTGCTAAAACATACAGAGAATTATCATACATATATAGCAGTTGTCTTAAGTCTATTATTTGATGTGTAACCGAAAATAGAAAATATATAGTCTCAGATGTTCCAATATTAACTAATATATAATTGTTGAGAGTAGGTACATAATTACGTACATAATAAAAAAAATAATTATTTGACTTTTTTACTATTCAGGTATGTAACAAGAAGATGTATTTGTTAGTAATTTTTCTATTTACATTTTGAATAACTCTCCTAGAATATGGTTTTCCTTATTATTCGATTTGTTATCTCATAGCTTGGTGTTTGTTATCATACAATGTCGGTTACAATTTGATTTTTGTAGGCTATATAAGCCAAAGTCATTTCATTGAATAAACACATCTTTTCTTCAACATCTCTTTTATTATATTCTACTCTCTAAAAATTGTTATCAAAGCTCCGTAAGGGGCATGATATAGTGCAAAGAGCGGTGCGACTATCGCCATGTGAAGAGCAGGAGCGACGCGACGCGACCACCACTATGTGGAGAGCAGCGTGGCCTGTAAAATGAAAAAGTGAGTGAAAGCGCGCAACAGGGAGAGAGAAAAATGAAAATAGTAGGTTAAAACGAGGAGAGAGAAAAGTAAAAATGAGAAGTTTTGAGAAAAACGCGAGGAGAGAGAAAGAGAGTGATGGGCCAACTCACATGAGTATGTTTAAGGAAAAGAAAATAGCCTTAAAGTTAAATATGTCTATAGTTGAAAAATTTGTTTAACCAATCATCCCAAAGTTTGATGACCACTATGCTTTTGGTCAATAACTATGGAAAACTTCCTACGAAGCAAAGAAATGTGGCAACTTATAGAAGAAGGTATACCAACTCTTGTAATTGGAACAACTCCAACTGAGACACAACGAAAGAGTACCGAAGAGGCCAAGCTCAAAGACTTGAAAATCAAGAATTTTATGTTTCAAGCCATTGATAGATAATTTCTTGAAACTATTATTGACAAGAGCACCTCAAAGGCAATATGGAATTCCATGCAGAGGAAGTATCAAGGGTCCACAAAGGTAAAACAGGCACAAGTCCAAACATTGAGACGAGAATTTGAGTTACTCGTTATGAAAGAAGGAGAGACTAGTGATAACTACATGGGCAGAACTCTTCATGTGGTCAAAAAAATGAAAACAAATGGTGAAGCAATGATGGAAAGCACGGTTGTTAGCAAAATATTGAGATCCTTAACACCCAAGTTCAACTATGTTGTATGCTCAATAGAGGAATCAAATGATTTGGGTGTTTTAAACATTGATGAACTGCATGGCAGTCTCCTGGTGCATGAGCAACGCATGCAAGGATTCCAAATAGAGGAACAAGTCTTGAAGATAACCAATGATGATCAACCTCCTAAAGGTAGAGGAGGTCGGAGCTCATTCAGAGGGGGATGCAACAATAGAGGAGGAAGAGGTAGAGGCAGACAATCATTCAATAAAACATTTATGGAGTGTTTTAAGTGTCACAAGCTGGGTCACTTTCAATATGAGTGCCCAGATTGGAAGAAGACTAATTATGCAGAGCTTAAAGAAGATGAAGAACTCTTACTTGTGGCATATGAAGAGCTGCATCAAATAATCCATGAAGAAGTATGGTTCCTAGACTCTGGGTACAACAATCACATGACAGGAAATAAGGAATGGTTTGCGGACATGGAAGGATTATACAGAACTGTGAAACTTGAAAACAACACAACAATGTCAGTTGTAGGCAAAGGAAACATCCGTGCACAAATTAATGGCATTAGGTGATATCTGATGTTTACTTTGTCCTTGAACTTAAAAACAATTTGCTGAGCTTAGGCTAACTCTAAGAAAAGGGGTTATCCATCTTAATACAAGATGGTAGCTGCAAAGTCTTTCATCCAGAGAAAGGGTTAATCATACACACCAATATGAAGGGAAATTAGATGTTTTACGTAACAGCTACTACAACACCTAAAGATTCCTTGTGCATGCAAGCTGATATCACCTCAGACCAGGAAGCCCACTTGTGGCATTGCTGTTTTGGCCACCTTAACTACAAAGGACTATATACACTTGCATGCAAGAAGATGGTCATTGGACTTCCATTGTTAAAGTTCCCAAAAGGAATTTGCCAATACCAAAGAAAAGTTTGTGGAGGGTCTCAAGACAACTTCAGTTGATACATGCTGATATTTGTGGTCCCATAACACCATCCTCAAACAACAATAAGAGGTATATATTAAACTTTATTGATGATTTTTCTCGAAAAACTTGGGTTTAATTTTTGCAAGAGAAGTCAAAAGCATTCACTATGTTTAAAATATTCAAAGCTGATGTTGAAAAGAAAACTAGTGCATTCATCACTTGTCTAAGAACCGATAGAGGAGGTGAATTTACCTCAAAAGAGTTTGGAGACTTCTACAGAGATCAAGGAATTTCCAAACAATTAACTACTACCTATACACCTCAAAAAAATGGGGTTGCTAAAGGGAAAAATAAAACGCTCATGGATGCAGTACGAGCAACACTAAACGAGAGACAAGTCCCTAAAGCTTTCTAGCCTGAAGTAGCTAAATGGTGCATCCATGTACAAAATAGGAGTCTAACTTCAACAGTTGAACAAAAAACTCTAGAGAAAACATGGAGTGGTGAAAAGTCAAAGGTGGATCACTTTCGAGTCTTCGGATGCATAGCTGATGCTCATGTACCAGATCAAAAGCAAAACAAGCTCGACAGCAAAAGCAAACGATGTGTTTTTCTAGGAGTCAATGATGAATCTAAAGCTTACAAATTATTTGATCCCATAGCAAAAAGTGTCATTATAAGCAAATGATCTTTGAAGAAGATAAGAGTTGGGATTGGCAAGGAATTGAAGAAAGCTAGAAAAATGATACACTAGACTGGGAAGAAGACATAACTATAACTAGAAGTGAAGAAAACCAAGGATCTGCACAAAACAAAGAAACAAGCACTAATGAGAAACACGACTACCCAGTTGAAGGGAGGGAAATACATCACAGAAGGAAACCAACTTGGATAGTAGATTACACAAACTTCTCTATTGTCGAAGAAGCAAGTCTAATGGCACTAATGATGGCTGAAAATGGTGATGATCCCCGCTCCTACGAAGAACCTCTCAAAGCTTGAAGTGGAGAGAAGTAATGAATATGGAGATTAAAGCAATTGAAAGAAACAAAATATGGGAGCTAACTAATGCCCCAAAAGCAATCACACCTATTGGGGTTAAATGGATCTTTAAAACCAAGCTCAATGAACGTGGGAATGTTAAGAAGTACAAGGCACGGTTGGTGGTAAAAGGATACTCACAACAAAATGGTGTGAACTACACCGAAGTGTTTGCTCAATGGCAAGGCTTGACACTGTGCGGATACTATTAGCGTTAGCAACTCAACATGGATGGGAGGTATTCCAACTTGACGTCAAGAGTGTCTTTCTCCATGGTGAGCTTAAGGAAGAAGTGCACGTACAGCAGCCTGAAGGTTTCATCAAAGAAGGAAATGAAGACAAAGTTTACAAATTAAAAAAGGTGATATATGGGCTTAAACAATCTCCAAGAGCGTGGTATAGCAAAATTGAGACATACTTTGCCAAAGAGAATTTTGAAAAATGTTCCAGTGAACACACTTTGTTTACCAAGAAAATTGAAGGCAACATTTTGATAGTTAGCCTTTATGTGGATGATTTGATTTTCACTGTAAACAATAGGAGAATGTATGACAATTTAAAGCCTCAATGATGCTAGAGTTTGATATGTCTGATTTGGGAAGAATGAGACATTTTCTTAGGATAGAAGTAATTCAAAGTGAGGTTGGGATCTTCATCTGTCAGTGAAGATATGCTCAAGAAATATTAGTACGGTTCAACATGACAGATTGTAATCCAATAAGAAACCCAATTGTTCCAGGAACCCATCTATCAAAGGATGAAGATGGGTATAGAGTAGATGCTACAAAATTCAAATAAGTAGTGGGCAGTCTCATGTATCTAACTGTAACTCGCCCTGACTTAATGTTTGGGGTTAGTCTAATCAGCAGGTACATGGCCAATCCAAAGGAATCTCATTGGACAGCAACAAAACAACTTCTCAGATATGTGAAAGGAACTACAAAATACGAGATTTTTTACAAAACGGGAAGGAAAAGTGAAAGCCATATAGGAGACTTAGATGATCACAGAAGTACTTCTGGTCTAGTACTTATAATGGGGTCTGGAGCCATGTCTTGGGCCTCAATGAAGCAACCCATTGTAAGTTTATCCACCATTGAAGCAGAATACATTGCTACAGCATCCTTGTTTGCCAATGTATTTGGATGAGAGGAATTCTAGAACAACTTCAAACTAAAGAAAAGGAAGCATCTGACACTATGATATTATGTGACAACAATTCTACCATTCAATTATCCAAGAATCCAGTCTTTCATGGTAGAAGCAAACACATCGTCGTACAATTTCATTTTCTCAGAGATTTGGTGAAGGATGAAGTTGTGAGACTAAGTTATTGCAGTTCAGATAACCAAGTCGTGGACATAATGACAAAATCTTTAAAGCTTGATAAGTTTGAAAAGCTTCGTAATATGCTTGGAGTAATAAATGTCACAGAAGTAAGCTAGCTATAAATACATCTAGCTTAAGGGAGGAAATGTTAGTAGTTTTTTTGTTTACGTTTTGAATAAGTATATTAGAATCAATTTTTCTTTATTATTCGATCTGTTACTTCGTAACTTGGTGTTTGTTATCATATATTGTCTGTTATGATTTCATTTCCTAGGCTATATAAGCCACAGTCATTTCATTGAATAAACACATCTTTTTCATTATATTCTACTTTCTAACCGTATTTATAAACTATAAAGGAAGCAGATAAGGGCATTGATGTATTGTCTCACTTACCTAAAAACATAACGAAAAACTATTGCAAATGAGTTGAGGGTAAAGTAAGCTACATGAAATAAAGCTTTAACCTATTTAAAAAAAAGTCTCTTGCGCTTAGATATGGGATCTAACACTTCTATCTATGGCAAATTAGATATTAAGTGATGCGCTTTTATAATACCATTAAGTCCTCAAACACCAATGGTTGAAATACAAGTGTTTAGTTCTTCTTTTACATATTCGATAACCCTATTCACAACCAATTATAACATTTGAAAATATTAACAAATTCAAACTTCTTATCCATAACATGTATTTTAAAAAGTTGTATGTATAAAATTTTGTATTTAATTATTTTATAAAAAATAAAAAACATATATAAACATGATATTATTTAAAAATATTAAAAATATATATATAATAAAATAAATAAAAATAATTAAATAATTTTTAAAAATTTATAAGATTATAATTAGGAAATAAAAATTAAAATTTGCAATAGATATAATATATTATTAATTTAAGTTCAAATAATAAATAAAAAAATATAAATTTTAGAAATAATAGAATAATAGTTAAATAAATATAAAAAAATTTCAATAATATATATACTTTTATATATATATATATATATTGAACATATATAATTAAAAAAATAAAAATAATTTTCTTTTTTCTTAATATTTTATCTTTTTGTTTTTTTTTTTTTTAAATTATACCTTGTCATTATTTTAAAAATATTTTTTTTATTTCATATATGTTATAATAAATATCTCGCATCTTTATTTTGTTCTAATGTATATAAAAGGTAAGGGAATTACCTATATGTCTTATTATCCTCATTTATTTTTATTTTTCTTACACGAACTTTTAGTCAATTTCTTTCTTATTCACTTTGTGATGGTTGAAAAATACTTGTCTCATCATTAATGTCATGAGTTAGCACTTTTGTTAATTTTTAGTATGAAGAGAAATAAACATAAGCAAAATAATGTTTTAAATATAAGGTAAGTAATTATAAGATAATATCAATAAATAAAGGTTGATAATGAAAAAATAATTTTGTTTGACAATAATATTTAGCTATAAGGATAATTCTTCCTTTACATATTCGATAGCGCCATTCATAACAAATTATAACATTAGAAAATATTAACAAATTCAAATTTCTTATCAATAATATCTATTTTAAAAAGTTTTAGGTATAAAATTTTGTATTTAATTATTTTATAAAAAATAAAATATATATATATATATAAACATGATATTATTGTAAAATATTAAAAAATATATAATAATAAAATAAATATAAATAATTAAATAATTTTTTAAAATTTATAAGATTTTAATCCAGAAATAAATAATTAAAATTTGTAATAAATATAATATATTATCAATTTAAGTTTAAATAATATACATAAAAAAATATAAACTTTAGAAATAATGAAATAATAGTTAAATAAATATAAAAGAAATATTCAATATAGTAGATAATTACGTACATAATTAAAATACTTACCATTATTTTAGAAATTTTTTTTATTTCATATCTCTTATATGATAAATATCTTATATCTATATTTAATTAAATAATAAAAATATTTTCATTTTTATTAATAATTAAAATTTAAGTATATATTACATGCAATGTAAACAAAATCTATATTTTGATTTCACATGAAATAATAACATTATGTTTATTAATAATAACATTATGTTTATTAATAATAACATTATGTTTATTAATAATAAATAAGATGATTGGTTAACGATGACAACATATAATAATCCTTTTTTTGTCCTAATAAGTGTGTTTAAGAATCTAATTTATTTATACATTCTAACTATAACCCATAATATTAAAGGTATAAGAACATTGAAGTTATGGATAACTTTATAATATTTATTTTATAATATTTATTTCAATTGTTAGATGTTTACTTGATGTTGGAATACTACTAAATATAACAAACTCTCATATTTCAACTGTTAGATGTTTACTTGATGTTGGAATACTAATAAATATAACAAACTCTGATTAAGGTTTTCATGATAAGTAAGGAGTGAGGAGAAAGTATATTAAAATGTAAGGTGTTTGTGGTGTGGTTTGATTCGGTTTTTTATTAAAATATATTCGAACCAAATATAAAAATTATTTGTGTTCCGTTTGGTTCAATTTGAAATAAAAAAAATTCAAACCAATCCAAACTAATTTTAGCGATTTTTGCGATTTTTTTTTAATTTTATTTTTTATTAATAATTGATTATTTTTAGCCTTTGAAACCCTGAACTTCACCCATAACCCAAGTGTTCAATTGGGTTAAAACAAAATAAAATCACAGTAAAAAAATAATAATCCTAGTAAAAACGAAATTAATTGAAATAAGAACCCTAAACCCTAAACTGAAACCGAGAACCCTAAATCATAAATCCTAAAATGAAACCAGAAAATAATAGAACATTTATTTAATGAAAATCGAAGATGAATCATAAGACAAATTGATATGGAATTAAAATCAAAATATGAAAAATGAAAGAGGAAAGAATAAGAAAGGAAACATATTAATGAGTAAATAAAATAAATAAAAAACCTTACCGCTTGGAATAAAAAGAATAATTAGATATAGGGTGAAATGGTGTAGTGAATATGGATTTGAATAAGAGTTAATGATGAGATAATGAAATCAGAGAAAACGAGTTTCAAGTAAAAACACTAAGATGCGTCTAACAAAATGAAAGTTATAATAGAAAATAGTAGAATTTCTTTGCAAAATAAAATTAAAAATAAATATAATATTATTTAATAATTGTGGTTTGGTTTGATTCGGTTTTGAAATACCAAACTGCAAACCGAACCGAACCGTGCGGTTCTGAGAAAAAAAAATCTAAAGTGATCTAAAAACTTACAATTTTAATCGGTTTACGATTTTTTAGATCAATTTTCGATTTTTTTTTTATCGGTTTCCATGCGCAAGATATAAATAGTGTGTGTATAAAGACACAATATAATTCAAACACATAACCTCTCACATATAGAATTCGCAGTTGTCTTAATTGTAACCGAAAATAGAAAATATACTTTCTCAAATATTCTAATATTTATTATTGGAAATGGGTACATATTTTATGTACATAATTAAAAATAATAATAATTATTAGACTTTTTTTACTAATTTTTTTCTCTTTCATTTTTGTTTTCTTAAATCATACGCTTACCATTATTTTAAGAATATTTTGTTTATTTGTTTTCATATCTATTCTTGCATATTTTGAGTCATGTTTTGTTCAAACCTAGAAGGTAAATTATAAAATATGTCTTATTATTCTCATTCATTTTTCTTACTAACTTTGTAATCATTTATTTCCTATACACTTTCTGATGATTGAAAAATACTTGTGTCATCACTCATGTAATGAATTAACACTTTTGTTAATTTTTAGTGTAAAGAAAAAAATAAATGTATGCAAAATAAAATTTAAATATAAAAACAAATAATTATAAGATAATCTCAATGAATGAAGGTTCATAATGAAAAAGTAATCTAATCCAACCATACTTATTTACACTACTTCTGAATAAGAAGTAATATATAATTTTCACTATATCAACTCTTATGTAATAAGATCTATTTTATAAACAATAAAGGAAGCTAACCTACCTAAAAAAAGTCTATTGCGCTTAGGTATGGATCTAACCCTTTCATTTATCATTTATGTCAAATTAGGTATTCAGTTATACGTTCTTATAATAGCATTAAGTCCTGACACACCAATTGCTGAAATAACAGTACTTAGTACTTCTTTTACATATTCGATAACCCTATTCACAATAAATTATAACATTTGAAAATATTAATAAATTCAAACTTCTTATAATAACATATATTTGTAGGTATAAAATTTTGTATTTAATTATTCTATAAAAAATAAAAAATATATATATATTGTAAAATATTAAACAAATATATAATAAAATAAATAAAAATAATTAAATAGTTTTTAAAAATTTATAAAATTACAATCAGGAAATAAATAATTAAAATTTGGAATAGATATAATATATTATTAATTTAAGTTCAAATAATATACTTAAAAAATATAAATTTTAGAAATAATGAGATGATAGATAAATAAATATTAAAAAAATATTTAATAATATATATATATATTTTACATAATTATGTACATAATTAAAAAAAATAAAAATAATTTTATTTTTTTTCTAATTTATTTTTATTAGAATAAATATCTCATATCCTTATTTAATTAAATAATTGAAACATTATATTTTTATTCAATAATTAAAATTTATTATACATGACATGCAACATACATAAACCCTGATGCATGATGCATATTTTAATGTGACATATAATGAGAATTTTATTGGTTAAATGTGTTTGGTTATCGAATAATGAAAGAATGAATAGACTAGAAATTTAAACTATTATTACCACCATGTTGGAATCACACCGCTTCTTCCGAAGCAGATAAGGGCATTCATATATTGGGATCTAGTCCTTCTATCTATAACAAATTAGGTATTAAGTTATATGTCTATCAAATACCATTAAACTAACAACAATTAACAAAGTTTTAGGTATAAAATTTTGTATTTAATTATTTTATATAAAAAAAATATAATAAACATGATATTATTATAAATAATAAAATAAATAAAAATAATTAAATAATTTTTAAAAATTTATAAAATTATAATAAGAAAATAAATAATTAAAATTTACTGTTAATATAATATATTATTAATTTAAATTTAAATAATATACATAAAAAAGTACAAATTTTAGAAATAATGAAATAATAGTTAAATAAATATAAAAAAAATATATTCAATAATATATATATATATATTTATTTATTTTACATAATTATGTACATAAAGTAAAAAATATTGAAAATAATTTTTTTTTCTTAATTTTTTCTCTTTTGTTTTTTATCTTATTTTTTTCTTAAATTATACACTTATTATTATTTTAGAAATATTTTTTTATTTCATATCTCTTATATAATAAATATCTCACATCCTTATTTAATGAAATGATAGAAACATTATTATTTTTATCGCATAATTAAAATTTATTTTTATTTTATATGAAATATTTTGATGTGACATGCAAGAGTAATTAGGAAGATAATTGACTAATTATGACAAGATGTGTATTTACAAGACCGAGTACCTTCCTTCTTACTCTGAACTACACACTACTCGGATTGATCGCTTCACAACTTCTTTGAACCGAATGGAGGGTACCTGCGTTTACACTCTGACGCTCAAGTCAGTAAATAATGTATGCAGTGTAAGATATAGGTAAAAGATAGAATTATTGACTTACTCATGTGAGAACATATATTTATATTCTCACTATACCTTACTATTATAATGGGCTTTTTATTCAGAATACTGTTACAGATTCTCCATCATTGTCTTTAAATTACCTTCAATACTTATGAATAACGCTTTTTAATATAAATCTACCGTTACGAATCTCTTATTAAAACTCTTTAATACTGCATTACTAGTCTTTTGAGCCTTGACCTATTCGTCTTTGGCCGACTATATCTTGGCTTTATATCATTCGCCTAGTAGGTACAAGATGTAATATTCTCCTTTGTGCAATAATAAGTGTCCTTAGCAATCTAATTTATTTATGCATTCTAACTATGACTCATAATCTTAAATACATTCTAACAAAGATCGCTTTATAATATTTATAGCAACAGTTGAGAATCTATTACATGTTGTAATACCAACTAATAAAATATTAACAAATTTTTTAATTTTAGACATATTAATTCGAAAAACCAATTTATAGAAATAGGAAGCCAATAGAAGAGAATAACTTCGAGAATGATTATTGATATAGGAGAATTACAAGAAAATGATAGTTGAATTACATTATATTTTTCTTTCACCCATTACGTATTTATAGTTAACAATAGTTAACAATAATCAATTATAAAGGAAGTAACAGCTGACACATGTCCCATTATACAATTATTTCATAACATAGAACAAATTCCGATTAGGATTCATACAATAGTGAGTCTGCCTCTATGCGCAAGATGTATAAAGTCTAATTCTATGCACAAGATATACTATAGTTATGTGCAGATAATCTTCTAACCTAAGGTTCAATTACAATTAAAAGTTTATGGTTGGCTTAACATTCAAAAATATCAAGCTAAACTTAATCATTTAAAAAATATAAGAGTTGACTTAGAGTTAACAAATTTCAAATTAAACTAGTAAAACTTATTAGTTGAAAAAATTAATCTTTCATACAAAATTTAATTATTTATTCTTATTTTACATATTTAATAACCTCATTCATAACTATCAATAATACTCCTTATTTTTTTAAAGATTTTAAATATAAATTTTTTATTTAATTATTTTATAAAAAAAATTAATATAAACATAATATTATTCTAAAATATTTAAAAAATATAATAAAATAAATAAAAATAATTAAAAACTTTTTATAAATTTATAAAATTATGAAATAAATATTTAAAATTTAAAGTATATATAATATATTATTAATTTAAGTTCATATAATATAAAAAAAATTATAAGATTTAGACATAATAACATAAAAGTTAAAAATATATTTAATATATATATATATATTTATATTTGTACATAATTACGTATATAATTAAAAAAATTCTAATTTTTTATTTTTATTTTTTATTTTATCTTTCTTTTAAATCATACCCTTATATCATCTTAAAAATATTTTTTTTATATTTCATATCTCTAATAAATATCTTACCTCCTTATTTTTAATTAAATAATTATTTTTATTAAAAAAATAAAATTTATTATAAAAAAAATATTTCCAATTATATTTTACGTAATCCTAATTTATTGATGAATTGTCACTTTTGTATATACTGTTATCCGGATGGAAATAAAAAATAATAAGAAAAACAATAATTTAAATATAAGATTATGATAACAAAATAAATAATTAAAATTTAAAATGGATACAATATATCAATTTTAAGTTTATATAATATAAAAAAAAATATAAATTTTAAGTTTATATAATATACACAAAACAAAATTTAAATTTTAGAAGTGATAAAATAATAGTTAAATAATTATAAAATAATACATATTTTAAATATATAAATATATATATATATATATATATATAAAATCAAAGTTTCGTATTTAATTATACATATAATTAAAAAATAATAATTATATTTAATCCTACTCTTTTCTCTTATATTTTTATTTTATTTTATATATTTTTTAAATTATACCTTTATTATTATCTTAAAAATACTTTATATATACAATACTTTAAAATATTTAATTTTTATAATTATTTCATTATTTTATAATTCTTTAGTTATTATTTATTAATTTCAAAATTTATAATTTATTATTATGCATATATAATGTAATTTGTTTAATAAATTATTTATCTCATATGAAAATATATTAGTATTTTGATAATTGAAAAATAATTTTCAAATTATACAGACAATTACTATTTCCGGAAATGTGGTAAACAATCTAAAAATTAATGAATTTATGAACGGATAATTTCCATAAATATATAAAAGTTTTACTTTATATATTATGATACTCTCAAATATTTTTATAATATTTTTTGTCTTAGTTAAACTAAACACCATCATCGTAGTCCAATAAAATCACAAGTTAGAGAAAAGCAAGGATAAGCTAATAAAAACCAAACTTATTTCTATATTAACCAAAACATAACAGTTAATAGTATTAGTATTTAGATCACTACCAATCTTTATATTTTATATCATTTATTTCACATACAATTTTATGCTTTCAAGCATGTAAAATTAGAGAGACTCATCCGAATAAGACATATGGAATCCTTAACTTCAGAGGCTAACGGTAACCGGGCAATAAACATTGTCTCTTAGTGAGTTTTTTTTCTCAATACATCCATTTATCCCCATTCAATTACCACATACAAGATAATTTCCAAGTACATATCTAATAGCTAAGCCACCATGAAATAGTGCAAGTGAAACCTCCATCGACCTTTCACCACATGATACCCCGGTCTATATGACTAGGAAGAACATTAGAGATTTGTATACCTCATTGAGATAGATCTTGATAATCCCATATACACTAAATCTATACCAAATAGCACCCCATGGTGACTAGTTGACTTGACTCAATCAACACATCAATTACACATCAAACCTCAACACCTCTTTCCGTCACAGCCTCAAAGATATTTGTCACATTTTCAAACACAACATGATATCAATATCCTTATTAAATTCCAATATTCCATTACATATTTTCCTTTTCATTCCACTTCTTGTAACAATATATCATCTCAATAGGTTTCATACAATCATAACATAGTTACCAAATAGTACTTTATTCAATCATTAACACATAATTTATTCTAATTTATACTAACTTCACATTTATTGTATCAATAGCAAATTCTAATTTCACTTTAGTAAAAAAATCATATACTTAGATATTAAGATAATTTCTAATATTTACACAATATTATTCTAAATAATTTTTAAAAGTCCATATAATCATACTAAGAATTAACACATACTTATATCTAATTCCATAACATTTTAAGTTCATCCTTACATTTAAAAATCAATTTAGAGTCAGGATATTTCTGCTCATGAACATTTTCGCTCAAGTAAAAGTATTTTTGCTCAAACGAAATTGTTCCATAGAACAACTTCAAAATCTAGATAACATGACTTTTATTCACTCAAAAATTCATATATTAAGTTTTACATATTATTTTCACGCGAAATAAAAATCCTTTAGTTATATAACATCCAGCTCTAAAACTTTTATGAAGAAAACTTTTCCAAATTCGAAATAAAAATATATCAAAAGGGTTCATAAGTTAAAAACAAATATATTTTCTCATAACTTGACTTTTAATTAAAAAAAAATCATATATTGAAATTATACATTATGTGAAAAAAGCCATCAGTTACCTAAGATCTATATCTATAAATTTCATGAAGACCCTTCTTCGAAATTCTAAATAAAAATATATTAACATATAAAAATATACCAGCATAGCTCAAGTGAGACCCTCCTCGCTCAAACGAAAATGAATTTGAGAGTCCTAAACTAATTCGCTTAAGCGAACAAATCAACATACAACAGTATAAGAAATTATCACTAAACTTAATCCATAACTCTAAATCAATCCCATTCACTCCCAAATTAGAAGATAATTAAGACTTAATTAGTTTCCCTTATCTCAATTTCAACAAACTTGAATATTCACAAGTCTTCCAAATGTCAAATGTTACACTAATTATCTAGTCACATCAAATATCTTAATTAATTATCACAGATGGTAAAAATATATCTTAATCACCCATTTTTCCCAAATTAAAATCCTAATTTAGGAACCCTAAGAATTGAGATTAAAAGAACTCATTTACCTTCAATTAAACACTAAGATTCGTTGCTCTAGTAGAAAGCTCAGTCAGATTAAGAGAAGTAGAGAAAATGTTTGAAAAAGTAAGAGATGAAAAATCTGAAAAAATTACAAATAAGAGATTAAATTAAAATTTAATTTTAAATATTTAGTCCCTTGTTTAATCCAATTAAGACACACCTAATACACTATCTAATCTAATTAATTACTAATAATAATTAATAATAATAAAAAAAAATGTACATTACATATAAAATATACCCCAAATATTATTGGAAAAAAAAATTCTTAAACATGTTTATCATTGAAAAATTTAAGTAAGAATATTGTTAGTAATCTCCTCCACATCTGTAACTGTAAAAACTTCTCCCTTATTAATTTTGTAACTGTAGACTTCATTCCATTAAGGGTTAAAGTAACACTAAAGTTTATATAACTAATTATCTTATAAAATATACTGAAAAAACATAAAAAAATAGTTATGATCACTTTAAAATATAATAATAATAATAAAATTATAATAAAAAAATAAATAATTAAAGTTTAAAATAAATACAATATGTGGATTTTAAGTTTATATAATATAAATATATATATATAATTATATCGTATATTAATTATATATACTGAATTATTTTTCAAAATTTATAATTTATTATTATGCATATATTTTCAAATTTTAGTTAGTTATATCTTGTAATTATCAATTTTTTTTAAAATCATATTTAATTATTTTTATCTATGTTATTATTTATGGTTAATTTAAATATTCTGTTCATTACACATAAGGTATTTTATAATAATATTACGGTCATGGATTTATGGAGACAAGTAAGGGTGCATGAGAGATATATTTTACTCTTTGCTTATTTAACCATAATTAAAAATATGTTAAAATGTAGATATGATAAAAAAACTAAAATGTAAAATAATATAATTTTTCTAATGTGTAAATATTGTACATTATGAAAGTTACCTAATTTGATAACATGTTGAAAATTTGATAATTATACAACAATTTTCAAATTATATAAACAAATAATTAAAATAACGAATCCTAAGATGTTATAGATCTATTATTGGATACGTAACCTTAAGCATAATTAATATTAATCCTATGTAATTGATGAATTGTTGTAAGTATATGTATATAATTAAAGAAATAATTTTATTTTTTTACTAATTTTTTTGTTTTTATCCTTTCTTAAATTATACACCTACTATAACATTTCATTTATTTGATTAAAAAATGATTGAAATGTACTGTACAACAAAATATTTCCATGTTTTATTATATACAAGTTCAGGAATTACAAATCTTTTATTTCTTATGAGAAATACAACTAAATTAACATCTTTAATACTTTTTTTTTATTAATTCCTATTTCTAGAAAGAAACTTTTGTCATCCTAATTTGATCAGTTATTTTTTTTTATATTTAATATTTAGAAATTAAAAATAATAAATAAACAAAGCTTTAAATTCAAAGGTAGGTGACTGTAGCATTATCTCATACAATTAAGATTCATAAATATTTTTATTTGACATTTAAACTTTTGTCAATATTTTGTATGAAATAGAAGACATTATTTATTAATTTCACTATAAAAGTTTATTTTTGTAAGATTAGACCTAAGTTTCAATATATAATTATTAAACAATATTCTTGTCGCATGAAAAAAAAAATTTTTATTAAAGAAACTTCTTTCTTCTCTATTTTGTTTACTTTAAACTCTTGTCTATAATTTTCATTTAAAGTATTTTTTTATGATATACAAGCAGTATTTTTATTAAATTTAATACATTAAAATTAAAGAAAAAATAATTTTTTTTAATAAAAGTATCTTCAAAGTAAACCTCGTATAATAACTTATCCACATCATATATCATTACTTTTAAATTTTAAAACCAATTTTTCACACCAGTATAAATTCTATTATACATTTTCAATACTTCTATGATAACTCCTCATCAATGAATTGTTTTTAAAAATATTTTTAGTATAAAACTGTATATTTAATTATCTTATAAAAATTACTAAATAAGGTATAAGTACTTGAAAAAAATTAAATAGTGTATAAATATTTATAAAATGACAATAAAGAAATAATTAATTAAAGTTTACAATAAATACAATATATCACTAATAACTTTATATAATATACATAAAACAAAATATAAATTTTGGAAAGATGAAATAATAGTTAAATAATTATAAAATAATAAAAAAATTCAATATATATATATATATATATATAATCAAAGTAAAAAAAATAATTATTTTTCTCTATTCTACTTTTTTTTTCTTTCCTGTTTTATTTTCTTTTATTTCTATTTTAAATTATATATTTATATCATTTAATATATACAATATTTTAAAATATTTATTTTTTATAAATATTTAATTATTTGTAAAATTTATTAATGATTTATAATATTTTATCGTTTTTTATGTAGGTAATTATATATATTTTTTTAAATATATATATATATATATATATATATATTTTCGAAAGGATTTCTTTTTTACAATTATTTAATTATTTTTAAAATTTATAATTTATTTACCTCGTATCAAGTATTTATTGTTAAATTTTAGTTAGTTATGTAATGATAAATTTTTTAAATTGTTTTAATTATTTCTATTTATTTCACTGTATATTTTCAAATTAAATATTTTTATCATACCGTTTGGATGTATGGTTATTTACCATATGTATTTTATTATTTAAGTTTGCTTTAAAGTATTTTCAACTTTAATCATAATTTGCAAATTCACCATAATAAACAAATAAATTTTGAAAGTACACTCAATTCACCAATATTATAACTATTACCACTTCTCACATAAACATATATCAAAATTCGAATAATTTCTAATTTTGATAAAGAAGTTAAAATGTTATGATAAAGAAATTAGGATATTGAATAATGTAGTTTGTTTAAGGTATATTATTGTAAATTGTAAATATTACATAACTCATTATAATTTGTGGACATTTTAACTTTTTTCAGATTTCTCACCTCTCACTCTCTCCAAAATACTTTCTTCTCCCTTCAATTATGCATCCACCAAAGTGAAACACTACTAAAAGATGGAATCTTAGTTTATAATTCTGCAAATAGGTGAGTTCTCTTAATCTCAATTCTTAGGGTTCTTAATTTGGGGGAAATGGGTGATTAAGCTAGATTCTTACAATTTATGATAATTAGTGGAATAATTAAGATGTTTTGATGCAAGTAGATAGCTGGTGTGCCTTTGGAACCTGGAAAATTTGTGGATAATCAAGTTTTGCTGGAATTGAGGTAAGGGAAGCTATTTTGATTATTTATGAATTAGGATGAATTGAATTGTGAGTTAATTTTGTATGAATTAATGGTGTATTGTGTTGTATTTGATTCAACTGTGGAATTATTCTGTGTTATTGATATACTGAGTGAAATTGATGTGTAATTAGATTGAATGTGATTAGTTTAGAATCATGGATTAACCTTACAGTTGATTTTATTATTCTGGACGTCGAGTTTTTTGCTTGAGCGAAGGATTTTTCGCTCAAGCGAGTGACCCTGGGACTGCTCTCAGGTTGATTTTTGCTTGCGCAAGAATTTTGGTATATTTTTATTTAAAATTTCGGAAAATTGTCTTCATGAAAGTTGTATATATAGATGTTAGCTAACTAATGGCTTTTATTTCATATAAAACGGACGTGTGTAACTCAAGTTATGATTTTTTTAGTAATTAAAGGTCAAATTGTCTGGAATTATATTCGTTTTTAACTTGTGAACCCCTTTTGACATATTTGTACTTTAATTATCCAAGAGTATGTGATTTTGATGATTTTGGATAAATGTTTTTAATATAAACTTTATATTGAAATGTAATAGTTTGATTTGCGAAAAAAAATATTATAAAATTTTGTAGAACTTTTAATTACTGTGTATACGAATTTTGTGGTGTGCAAAGTAAAATTTTTATATACTTCTATAAATCATACGTTATTAAATTCATTATATTTTTAGGAACGTAATATTATTAATTTTTGGGTTCATTACATAACCCTTCTTTATATTATTTATACTATTTTAAGTAAAAAAATCGATTATAATTTTCACGCCTTCTACACCAACAATTGCAACTATAACAACTTAACCTTTCTTGATATTGTTTACATTATTTTAAGTAAAAATATCGATTATAATTTTCACTTTAATATTAAAAAAAAATAAAGTTTATATAACCAATTATCTTATAAAAAATACTTAAACAAATTCAAAAGTATGAATCCTAGACATAAAAGAATAATGATATTACCTAGAAAAATATACATTAAAATAAATAAAAATAATTAAATAATACTTAAATATTTATAAGATCATGGTAACGAAATAAATTAAAATTTAAAATAGATATAATATATCAATTTTAAGTTTATATAATATATACAAAATAAAATATAAATTTTAGAAATTATGAAATAATAGTTTAAGAATTAAAAAAATGTATATTTATAATATATATATATATATATATAATCAAAAGTGTTGTACATAATTATATATATAATTAAAAAATAATAATTATTTTTTATCTTATTTTTTTTCTCTTATTTTTTTTCTCTTATCTATTATTTAAATTATATATTTATTATTATTTTAAAAACATTTATATATAAAATACTTTAAAATATTTAATGTTTAAATTTTTTTAATTATTATTCTATTATTTCTAAAATTAAAATTTTTTATAATATTTTATATATTTTTTATTATGTACGTAATTATATAATCTAAATTAATTATATATATATTGAAATTTTTTTTATAATTCTTTAATTATTATTTTATTATTTTAAAAATTTATAATCAGTTTATTACATATATATTTTTAATTTCTAGTAATTTTTTAAAATAATATTTAATTCTTTTTATTCATTTTTAATTAAAATATTCTTGTTATACCACAAATTTATTATATATGAGATATTTTATAATAATATTATGAATTTGTATCGTACATACAATATATATTTTGTTATCTAAACTTTGCCTTAAAAGTATTTAACCATTACCTAACTAACGCACTAATATTACATAAAAAATATCTCAAACTCAAGATAATTTTTAGTTTTAATAAAGAAATAAGAAACTAGAAGGTTAAATAATGAAGCTTGTCTAATGCGTAGTTGACATAGATTGTTAAGTGGTTAATTACAAAACAGATTCGAAATTATACAGATAAATAATTAAGCATGTGGTTAGTTGACAACCAATCCTTTCCTAAAATCACTTTGAACATCCTAAAATCACTTTGAACTTGTGTTCCTCTACTATAGGTGGGCATCAAACATTAGTAAAAAAAATCAAACAACAACTCTTGTATAAACAAGGTCAAAATATAAGATCCTATATTTCTTAAGAATATATATATATATATATATATATATAATTAAATTATTTGAATTAAATAATATATTTAATTAAATTTAGAAAATAAAATAAAATAAAGTTAAGCAAAAAGATATTGTGAGGTTATTAAAGATGATCCATATTGTTTTTATTCTAAAAAATAATGTGAGGCGGTTAATATATTTAAAGATTTAATCTATATAAATAGACATTAGACCCTTTCTATTTCGTACATTTGGGGCTAACACTTGATGTTTATCCAAGAACCAAGAGCCTTCACCATGACCGACCTTCTAAGACTTTTTCACTCAAAGTCATCCTTTGACACCTCATAACTAAATACCACCTCATAATAGTTTCACCTAGAAATTTCATGCATATATATTATTTTTCATTATTTCAAATCAAACAAAATAAGAAAATTAGTGCAAAATTTGTTCAACATAGGCAAAATCCGCTTAATGCACAATTTTTTTTTTTCAAATATGTTGAGCGCAAGCCCCCTGTGCTAAGCACAAACCCCTTACGTTGAGCACATCATCCGCTCAGCGCCAAGCCCTCCACTTAGTGAATTTTAACCTACGAACCCTTAGAACAAATCCACTCAACGAATTTATATAGACAAGGGTTCTACAAATCTGCGAAAATGAAAATGCAACACACGAACATACATTCCAAGCATCTCTAAGCACATAAAAACAACATAAATACGCATTTCAAACATTCAAACATAGATCTCACAAAATAAGTTAGATTCCTAACTTCCCTTACCTTGTTCAAGACCCAACTTTGGTGTCCTCCCTCTACAACACAGATTTGCAACCATGGATTCCAACTAACTCCTCAAGTACCTAAACCCCAATCTTACACACATCAATAATGGTCTTGAACCCAAAACGCAAAGAAGAATAACCCTAAAAAATAGTCTCAAATCCTAACCATAATGGAGATGTAGAACACAAAAACTTACCAAATTAAGATTCTAATAGATGGGAGATGTTCTCCTCTTCAAGAGCTTTCTAATGGTGTACTTGGATTTTGAAGAAGATGAAGAATGGGTGAGGAATGGTAGAGAGAAGACAAAGGACCTAGAGAGAAGACAAATGACCTAGAGAAAAGATAGTTCTAGAGAGAGGAGGGATCTTGAAGAAATGAAGGGGATGAGTCCTAACTCATTATATATACTCTTTCAAAACTTACCTAGGCCTTACATCATTCACTAATGTAACAGATAAAAGTAAATAAATATAAATTTACAAAAGATAAAAGTAAAAGAATTCAAATATATTCATTTCATAAAGAAGAATTATGAAAACAAGGAAATACAATTTCAAAATAAAACTCTTATTATGAGTCATATTGCCTACTAGAACAACGACAGTAGACCGTGAATCGGTACACCCAGTAAGTTCCCAGGAAAGAGAGGTGGGTCACTA
The DNA here is from genome assembly GCA_016859785.1 of Macrotyloma uniflorum. Taxonomy (NCBI): domain Eukaryota; kingdom Viridiplantae; phylum Streptophyta; class Magnoliopsida; order Fabales; family Fabaceae; genus Macrotyloma; species Macrotyloma uniflorum. The sequence continues at coordinate 278,233 of BDMB01000097.1, read as the reverse complement.
ACGGACACTCTTAAATACCAAATCTTTCCTAGCCAGAACTTTCCTAGACATGCACTCTCACACTACACGTTATTATTCCAGTAACCGTAATAACTCTTTTCAGAGGTGGAAAATCGAATAAAATATTATTAGGCATTAAAATAGCCTTTATAATTTCTTAAAAAAAACTTTAAATTAATTTCTTCAAGGTAAAAGAAGAATTTCTTCATGTCCTGACGTCACGCCTAATCAAAGCATCCCAAACATCAAGGTATAGAAATTTAAGCTTCATCAGTCAACTCCTCTTTGTTCTCATCACCGACATATTCACCTAAAAGAACATTTAACCCAAACAAAACACCGACCACACAAATAGAAGAGTGAGGAATATATCTCACATATGTTAGGTACATATAAGAAAATAGGTAGAACTAATCACACACATAACGCACAAAACGCATCACACACATCAATACACACTCAGTCACAAACTCAATTAACTCAAATGCTTTAATGCTCTTATGCTCTTATCTCTAATGCATGTGGTACCATCGCAACGCAAATACAAATGAGTAGTCTAGGAGGACATGGACCGGATCTAAGGACCCTATTAATCCACTCTCACCAGAACGAGTCTAACAGGAGCTAGTCGGGATAGTATAGCGTGGCCATGGTCGCCCCTCATTTCAACTCTCAAATGAGAGGTCCCCTGCTCTAAAATCCCCAACGTCAAGGTAGAAGACCATAGAGACCCTCCTTCATAGATCGCATCTACCCCCAACAAAAGTATGAATGAATGAATGAGATATGATCACACAAATACAACAATCAAATGCATAACACATCTCGAATGACCAAGCATAACTTGGATTTTAACGCTGCTAAGCCTCTGCTTAGACTTCACAAATGACCAAGAATAACTTGGATTTTCACGCTACTAAGCCTCTACTTAGACTTCACAAATGACCAAGAATAACTTGGATTTTCACACTGCTAAGCCTATGCTTAGAGTTCTCAAACCAATAACTCGCAAACGACTCAAGAACTCATGAGTCTCTCAACACTTTACCCAAATTTTCACAATATCTCATTCCTATAATAACTTGTAATAATTTATCATCACTTGTAATAATTCCTCATAACTTGTAATAATTCATCATAACCTGTAATAATTCATCATCACTTATCATCACTTGTAATAATTCATCATCACTTGTAATAATTTATAAAAGCAACTTGTAATAATTTATAAAAACAACAACTTTCGTAAATATAGTATAAAATTTATCAATACCCTAAAATACCATGAAAGCATAATCCACTCAAAATCATATTGAGGACTTATGGTTGCCTCAAAATAAACAATCTCCTAATGAGGTTTAGGGGTTACCTCTCTACCCAAAATTCTCATACGTACTCCATATGTAAGACATTCCCCACTTCACCTCTTACTTCGAATTACGCTGCACGATGCCTTTAGATGCTACGCGACGTGTTTAGATGTTACGCGCCCAACTCCTCACGTGTCGCCTCCAGTCGCCTCCTCTAAGGTTTTTCCCAAACGTTAGGGAAATTTTGGAATCAAGAATAGAAAGGGTTTAATGCCTATTTATATAGGTAGAGTCGGGCTTTTGAAGAATAGATTCAATTAATAATATCTTTCCAAATATTAACAAAATTATCTTTTTAAAATATCAACAATCTCACAATATCTTTAATATATTAATAATCTCCCGATATATCTTTTATAATAATTTCATATATTTTAAACCAGAAATCCGTTTTCACTAACTCACTTTCTGATTACGAGTTTATCAGTTCCGGGTGGACTCCTTTCCCTTTGTAAATCATTTGTTCTTCCTTATTGTAGAACTGTTGAAGTGGTAGATCTTATTGTAAGATATTTTTATTCGGAATTGTATCATTGATAGAGTGGATTTCAACTTCTCCTATCTTGCTGCTTTCTTTCAGTCCTCCCACTGCGTTGATGGGTCTGTGTCACCTCCAACGGTTGGTTTCCGTCTGAATGGAATTGAGTAGTAGATAGGTTTGTTTAGGACATCATTTCCCGGCCGTACTCATGACAACGGTTGCATAATATCTGATAAAATATTAATAATTTCACAATATCTATTTATAACCACTAATCCAATATTTTATTTCAGAAAATATTTTTTTTCTTGTAAACCCAATTATAATTATTTAACTAAAATAATTAAGTTACAAATAAATAAATATATATATATATATTTATTATACATTTTTTTTTTCAAAAATTGGGATATTACAACTAATCCAAATTATCTATCTTATTAAAATTTAATTTTTCCACGTGTCTTTACGAAAATAAATCAAATTTATTATAAACGATAAAAAATATAAAAATTTATAAAAATAAACATAAAAAATGTTATTGAAAATACTATATAAAACTAAATATAAATATAAAATATGTGTGATGAAACGAATTTCTAACATATTTTAGAACAAAATAATTAAATAATTAGAAGTAGATCATTCACCTAACTATCTTATGATTATATGAAGTAAGAGAGTTGCATATTTTTTTTCCCTTACATTAAATGAGAATTCGAGGCCAACTAGGCCCATTCTTGTCTTTGTCAACTGTTTGACTTTTGGTACACACATTTTAATACTATATTCTTATGTATATTTTGTACTTGAAATAATATTATACTATATTATAATTGTACTGATTAATGAATTGAATATAATTATGATAATAGTTTAGGATTTATTGATTAAGAATGCAAAATACTTCAGGTACATATGAGGCAGAAAAATTGGCAAACATTTGTTGCGAAGATTATAGATGCTTTTTAATGACTAAATTTAATAATAAAAAAAAAACCTTGACCAAACCATATTCATAACCTAGTGTTTTTTTCTTTTAACCAGAAAATTTGCTAACATATTTCAATAACGTTCATGTGAACATTTTATACATAATATATATATAACAAAGCTAGTGCTGGAATCCCCTTAAAACTGAACCTGCAAGCAAGAGGAGCTTCTAGTTGTATTGTACTAACATAAAGGTGGCAAAAAAGGAAGAAAAGAAAACAAAAAGAGGTGAATGTGTGTGACCATGAGCATAACTTACACTTGTCCCATGAGTACAGAGACAGATAAACAAAAGAAAACATTAGCTACACAATTTTCCCTACTCTGTGCTAGCACAGGTTCTTTCAATTACCTTTGAATATGTTCTTTGAGAATTTCGGGATGGAGAACTTGATCCTCTTGAAGAACTTTGCCCAAAAAGGCTGAGCTTACCAATTTTTTTGGAAAAAGAACTCATAAACTTACGCGATCCGGACTTAGCCATATCCCTCTTCATGCAAGCATGCTCCCTCTCTAGATCATTTAGTCTCATTCTTAGTCGAGCCAATTCAAGTTTAAGCTCACGGTTTTCGCGTCTCAATGATGCATAGTTGTCTCGTGGAGACATTGCTGCACTTAATGCACCACTACTTATGCGCCATGACTGGTGTACTGGCTTGGGGTCATCTTCCCCGTAGGAGCAGGACAAAGAATTTCTAAGTCTTAGCTGTTCAAAATACAGAACTTGCACTATTGATTGGAGAGGAAGACGCTCATTTTGCGCAGCGTGTGCACCAGCTTCTTGAGAAAGCTTTTGAAAATCAATCAATTTGCATAGTTTCTTCTTGTCCAAATCTGCCAAACCTTGGTGGGCCTGAAATTGCATAAGGTATCAGCTTAAAATAGCAATGTCAGTTTTATAAATGATATAATCAACTAAAGGTTATATTTTGCTAAGTAAAACAAAATTTCCCTTCATGCCTTAGGAAGACTTAAGAATAAGAGACATTGGGCACTACATTTACAGCACAAGTTTGATAAACTAAGAAATTTTTTATGAATGACTTGCAATCTAGTATAGTTTACAATTTTGTAATCTACTTCAGTTAGAGTACATCTTAATTAGATTATATTCAAGAATAACAACAGTTTACTCCGTTTCCAGGTTAAATTTGTTCACTGCAACTAACAAAATGTTGCGCACATATAATGCAGCAAAGACAATAAACATACTTTTAAGTAAATATCAATTGCCCGATATAAACCATCATGAACCGTGCGGGCATGTGCAGGCAAGGTTTCTGCAATGACCAAAAACTTTGAAAGTTTCAGGTTTGCATCGGGGGCAATTTCAGCCAGGTAGTTGTCCACTAGTTTTGAAACCTTAACTAGTGCAGTTTGGGAGGGTGAACGAGGGCTGTCAGATTCAAAAACAGATGCATCTTCTGGATCTTCTTCGCTATCATCCTGCTGACAGAAATTTACCAAAATTCTATGAACTGTGTCGACATCAAACAAGGTATCACCTGCATGCCTGAAAGATGGAATTAAAATATCATCAAGAGTAGCAACATCTAGCTGTGATCCAATCCTTCTTTCCAAGTCAAGTCTAGAAGCAATTGAACTATCTAGCATCACTGCACTTCGCAGAAGCCCGAAAAGGAAATTGATTGGAACAGCAAGTTTCTCAACAGGCAAAAGGCTAACAATGGTCTCAACCACAAGCTTTTCATGCAAAGTGGAATTTGAATCAATCTTAGTCTGGCTAGATGGATTCCACAAGCTGGATTTCTTTGTCAATTCTTTCTGTGCATAATTCACAAGAGAAGCACCAATACTCTCTGGCCGAACCCCACGGCACTTCATGGCAGTTATGACTCTTTGATACATATCAATTCTCAGAACAGAAAGATCTTCTATCCACCAGTCACCATCGCATTTGGCTTGCCTACTCATGTGTAACCTTCCTGAGCTGCTATACTCCAATCTTGAGAAACTAGAAGCTATTTGTTCTGCACATGCTTTTGAAGCAATTGCATCAATGCAGCGGCTAACTACTTTTAGTTCATCAGCAAGAGGAAGCAGGCTCTCACATTGTTGCAAGACTTCAACACACATTTCAAGATTCTTGCAAACTATACTCTCAAGGTATTCCTGGGCACGCGAGCCAAGGTTGTCTTTCGAAAAGTCTTCAGTCATTTCAAGGTAATCAGAGACACAACATAGCTGAGCAACATTTGTGGATGTAATCTCAAAGTTAATACCATAACAAAATTTCGCTGCCAACTCAAAGCATTCAGCACCTCCTGGTAGATTAAGAAGCTCAACTCTTGAGATATCAGCATCCCTGTGTTCTGCAACTAACCTCCTTATTCTCCCACTTCTGGAGACAAGAGGAAACTTCATGCAAAAGTAATAACAATTAGAACAATCATAGAGAAATTTCTGTATAGTCCTTGTCATATTATATTAAAAATCATCACAAAACTAAAAATATGCGACAGGTACTGACCTTGTGCAATGAAAATGCTCCTCCATTCACTTCTATTGTTATATCACTTGGTACATCCCGAAAAATCCTGCAACAGGTCAATGGGTGAATCATTCAAAAGATAAAAATGATGACTCCTCTTTCTTTACTTTGTATCATGACAACTCATACGCCCGATCACTCATGATAATGATTTCAAAAATATGAGCAAGGAAGATAATTGATCCTTCCTTTGCTTGGAAGGATATACACACTCACAAGCAATTAGGATAAGAAAAGGGAATAATTCCAATTTTAAATTACTTTGAAATTAGATACATAAAAACATATAACATCAATCGCATTCCTTCACTAACATCTGCATTTCCATGCTAACAAGAATAAATGGTACTGTTTTTTAACAATTACAGGAAGCGGAGGAAAAACGATGCTGGACTTAGCAAAAGCGACTTTTGTTACTATCATTCTAGAACAGTTATTGTAACAGTTTTAAGGTGACATCATACGATTTTTTTCGGAAAATGATATTACCTGCATTAACTCTAGAGAACCGACCCAAAAGATGAAAGGAAAAATCATTTTAAAATGAGAATCCCATGAACCTTTTAGCTCAATTAATTAAGATAACTGGCTTTGTTTGGTTAAATTCTCGACAGGCTTTGCTTATATGATCATTGTCAAGAACCCTGGCTTAATAAGAAATCTTAGAAAAGAAGGTGATCGACCATATATCTGTAATTCAGGAATAAGGAAAGCAAAAGATGTAAAAAATCAACTTGTATTACTAGATATAAAAGAATATCAATTGCTAAAGATAAAATTATACCAGTCATAACAAAATCCAAATTAAACAAAAAGCACAGTTTACAAAAATAATTCAGATCATCAAAGTAACCAATAAATCATACCATGCACATAGCACAAGGCATGATAATTCATTGATCACTTGATAATCTGATGAACATGAGATACATTACATCATTATCTCATAAAGAGTATTAGAATAGATCTTTGATCAATTAAGAAGAACCATAGAAAAATCAAGTTCCGTAGCAGCAGTCTCTAGCAGAATCCAAGTTAATAAACATAATTAGAAGAATACATGACAAGCCATAGACCACTTGTTCAACAGATCACCTACTGACAACACAAGAAAAGTTTGAACATAGGAAAGAAACGAGTGAGTGCATATGACAGTAACAAGAATGCCAGAACATGCATAATCAGAAACTCACCCTTCAAGCAACAACTTGTCTAGGAGGAAAACTAAAGGAAAGCATGGGAAATTCAAAGCATAGAAAGGACTCTGAGAAAACATGAAACGAACCATTCATTGTATCTTTGCCTTGTACCCTTGGCCAAGGATAACTGCTGCTGCTTGTCAGTACGATCCATAGGAAGTGATAAAAAACAAGATAGTAAAACAGAACGGAATGAGAAAGGAAAGATAAAAGTATAGTAGTAGTGGGTTTAAGGTAGTAGTAGCAGTGAAGTGGGGAAAGAGACAGAGACCCAGTTGGAGATGTTGCTGTTGGGGGAGTTCTTTGGCCATTTTCGTTGAACAGGTGGTGCTCATTGCATAGATTGCAATTGTCCAAAGCAATGGGCCTGTGATGTGGGTCACACCTTGCTTTACGTAACTTATTTTACTTTACTTCTTATATATATATATATATATATATATATATATATATATAAACAAAAATGAAAACAGAAATGATATCTTTATGGTTTATGGTGTACACAATGATCCAATGAATTTAAAATAGACATGTTTCATCATGTATAGTGTGCATAATACACTATACATCAATGTTTTAAAATTTAAATTGAACAAACCTGCTACACCTTAAATTAGTTGTCTTGATTTTACTATATTAGTTTTATAATGGTATACATTTCAGTTAAATCAATTCAATCATTACTTGGAAATATTTTGAGATAACTATTTACCATTTTCCCTATTAGTATGATCCTCAATTAGTTTCAAAATTTTCACGTTCGGTGCAAGGTAAAGTCAGTGATTGTGGGTGAATGAGACACAATTATTTTTTATTCGTTCGGTGCTTTTTCATTTTTCTTGGTTTCTTTAGGTAGTTAGAGAGGCGCAAAAAGGGAAGAGAGGTGCTAGCAGTTGTTCCTTTAACAAAGAGGTTTTTTGAGAAAAGTCAAAAATGTTGCTCAGAGGAACAGGAATGAAAGTGGGAACAAAAGTTGCTAACAGGTTTTGACAATTTTGTCATGTCACTCTTTCTGTCCCCTTTACTCCAAATTTCATCATTTCCTTCCCTCAACAAATTATGGTTGTCACCAAGGTTTGAATATTTCTTTATTTGAATCTTATGGTAGTGCCATGTAACTAAATAATGCATATGGCTTTTCTGCAGATTTTATGGAATCCTTTGATAACGGTGAGTTTTCATACAAAACTTTGTCTTATTTTCTTTTTCAAGGCATATAAAATAATATTCATCGTTTACGTGAATATAATATCTTGTCTCCAGTTCATACAAGTTATCCTTTAAGATAATGTTCAGAAACCCTTTAATTACTATACAAATACATGGTAAGAATAAACCAGTTTTCAGGGAAGCTTCAGTAGTATCATCACTTTGTTAGTTTCTTCTCTTTTCCTCATGTATTTTGTAAATTTACAAAGTATATTCTTTATTTTTCTCTTAATTAAATATTAATAAAAATCATTTACGTATATAAGAGAGACAATAAGAATCTCATTTGTTTTTTTAGGCTAACTTTCCTTGACGTTGCAGAGTAAATCTTTAATTTTCTTTCAATATATTTAATACAAGAACCAAATAAAGAGAAGATAAATAACATAAATATTTTTATTTTTGATTTGTCTTGTATGTCAAATTTCTTTATTAACCAGTCAAGTTTTATTAAATATGAGTATTGTTTAAGATTAATTTTAGCTTACAACACAAATATTTTTTTTACTAATTTCTTCAAGTTAATAATGAGTATTCTTCAAAATCTTATATTACACAAATATTCTTTCTACAACAAGTTATACTTGGCTTACATACCAGAAAGTACTTATAGGTGATGAAACTGGATTACTCAACTCTAGACTTAAATCTAATAAAGAACAAGTATAAAGTTTTGTATACTAAGTCTAAGTGTTCTCAAGATATACAAAAGATTAGAGAACAATTTAGAGAAGAAATAAATAGAGATAGCTAGAAAGGTTTTTAAACTAGTAGTTGTCTCAATGACTTCTTGTGGTGATAAGCTGTAAGAAGGCTTGAGAAAGGTGTGTGCGGATGAATCTTGGGGGCAAGGTTGATCTTCGCTTGGTTGGCTAAAGTTGACTGAGATCTTGGTGTGACTATGGGTGAGATGCCTCACAATAACAAACACAAAGGAACAAAGAAAGAACAAAAGAAGAAGGAAAAGAAAGTGAGAAATGTCACTAATCTTCACTATTTACTCAAAGCATCACTTGAACACCTCAACAAGATAAATAATGAGTAGCGTATGATTATTACTTGAACTCCTTAATAAAATAAGAATTCACATTCCTCATTTTTTATGATGACAAATATAATAAGTTTTGGATATATTAGGTATAGAACGAAAACATATATGATAAGAACTACCATTAGAAGATTAATAAAAAAATATATAACAACTTTTATTATCAATGTTAAAGACATTAAATAATTATCAACAAATATCAGAATAATTAAAATTATGTATCAATTAATATGGAAATGTAGTAAATAAGGTAAGAAAAATAGAATTTTGTTTTTCTCTTCCTTTTTTCATCAACAATAAAGGATTTTAAGGTGAGACATAATTGTTGTGGAGGCGGTGGTAGAGTTGTTTGGTTGACTTGAGTAAGTTAGTTGATTTATGATGACGGTGATGTGTCGATAGAGCTTTTGGTCATGATATTGGTAAAAGTTTAAAGGGTGGTATTATTTGAGGAGGAGCAACTTGTTGAGGTTGATGTATTGGTTGTTGAGATTGATTTAGAGATTAGGTTTACTAGGTATGACGATTATTTATAAAAGACTTTATAATCAATGGTGAAGGGATTGTGTTTAAGTTGAAGTTCGAACTTAGGTTGTTTTTATAACACTCTTCTACCCAAAACATTTTTAAAAAAATATAAAATTTATGGAAAATAAAAAGTAAAAGAATTCACATATATTCATTTCATAAATAAAATCTTACAAAAGTAAAGAAATAAGATTTCAAAATAAAACTTTTAACTCTTACTATGAGTAATATTGTTTACTAGAACAATGGTAACAGACCGTGAATTAGTATACTAGGTAAGTTCCTAGGAAAGAGAGGTGGGTCACTAAAAGACACTCTTAAATACCAAGTCTTTCCTAGCCAAAACTTCCCTAGACATGCACTCTAACACTAGCACATTATGTATCCAGTAATAATACCTCTTTTTGGATGTGGAAGATTAAGTAAAATATTATTGGGCATTGAAATAGTCTTATAAGTTCTTAACAATAAAATTATAATAATTTTTTTTAAAATAAATAATCTCTTTATCCCCCGATGTCACACTTAATCAGAGCATCCCCCGAAATCAAGGCATAGAAAATCTAGGCTTCATTAGCCAACTCCTCTTTGTCCTTATCAAATATATATTCACTTATAAGAATGTTCAGCTCAAACAAAAAGATCAACCACACAATAAGAAGAGTGAGGAATATGTCTCACATATGTTATAGAGACATATAAGAAAGTAGGCAGAACTAAACACGCACACACATCACGTACACCAATACACACTTAATCATAAGCTCATTCTATTAACTCAAATGCATTAATGCTCTTATACTTTTATCTCTAAATGCATGTGGTACAATCGCACAAAACATGCATATGAGTAGTCTAGGAGTACATGAACCAGATCAAAAGACCCTCACAATTCACTATTACCATAACGAGTCTAACAGGAATTAGTCGAGATAGTATAGCTGGTTGTGGTGGCACCTCATTTCAACTCTCTAATGAGAGGTTTCCTACTCTAAAATCCCTAAGGCAAAGGTAGAAGACCATAGAGACCCTCTTTCATAGATCACATCTACCCGCAACGAAGTATAAATGAGTGAAATATGTACACGCCAATGCATCACACATAAATACATAACTCATCGTATATCTCGAATAACCAAGCATAACTTGAAATTTCACACTACTAAGCCTCTACTTAGACTTCTCAAATAGTCAAGTATAATTTGGAATTTCACATTGCTAAGTCAAAACTTAGACTTCTCATACAAATAACTCGCAAACATATCAAGAACTCGTATCATGAGCATCTCAAAACTCAATCCAAATTTTCGCAATATCTCATTCCTATAATAATTTATCATCACCCATATCAGAGATTTCTCTTCACATATATATACATATAAGATCATCACCTATATTAAAGATATCTTTCTTATTTTTTCTATTCTTCTATGACCTTTCTTCATTATACAATCTATATTTAATCTTACATTTATCTTATTAATTTGATTCTTATTTTTTTTTTAAACTAACAAAATTATCTCTAACTTTTTTTCTGATCTCAAAATATGATTTAATCGTTTACTATGCTCAAATTAAGGAAAAACGAAAATTTTCATTCTAATCTTGAAAATATAACCTTTAATCACTAAAAGACACCATATCTAACGTTATACAAACTATTTAATAATGAAATAAGCGTCATTAGTTATCTAACATCTAGGGCTACAACTTTGATGAAGATCATTTTTCCAAATTCGTAACAAAAACCTAACAAAATAGAGTTGTAATCTCAAAGCGAAATATCACTAAATCAATTTAATATATTCTCACATATCTTAATGATAAATTCAAACCTAAACCTTAATGAACATAATTTCCATAAATATGTTATAAAGATTATAAATACACTACAAACACAATAAATCATAATCAATTCAAAATTATATTGAGGGCTTATGGTTGCCTCAACAAATAAACTCCTATTGGGGCTTAGGAGTTACCTCTCTACCCAAATTTTTTCATAAGTACTCATATATGAGACATTCCCCATTCTCCCTCCTACCTCGAATGAAGATACGCAATGCCTTGAGAAGCTACGCCTCGCGACGCCTTGAGATGTTACGCTTTCAACTCCTCATGTGTCGCCTCCAGTCACCTCTAAATTTTTTTTCCAAACGTTAGGTAAAACTTGGAATGAAAAATAGAGAGGGTTTAATGCCTATTTATATAGGTAGAGTTGGACTTCTAAAGATTAAATTTAACTAATAATATCTTTTAAAATATTAACATCATTAGATTATCTTTTTTTAATATCAACAACCCCGCATTATCTTTTTAAAATATTAATAACCTCACAATATCTTTTAAAATATTAATAATCTCACAATATATTTTTTCTAACCACCTAGCATCCTCTAGGATGTCATCAATTGAAGTCCATTGGCCCTCATATATGTTGAAGTTAACATCGAACTTCTCGATGGTAATTGGTTGGGCGTGCTCGCTCAAATACACCTCCTACGAGACCCACTTTTGGAAGCCTAATTCATGCTCCTGAGTGAAAGCTCTTTTCAGCTCCCGAGCTTCTTTTGGGTCACGACATGAGCTGCTATCGCAGTTGATAAATTTTGATCCAGCCCACGAATATCATCCTTGAACTTTCTCTCAATCTCCTCGGGCAGACTCCACATAGCTCGCATGTCAACCTCCAATTTTTCTTGCAACTCCTCAAACTCTTCCAAGTGTGCGTTCAATAGAGAGTTAGTCTCTAAGGTTTGCTTTATCACAAAGGGTAGGTAAGCTTCCTAATGTCATGCATATGCTTCTAGGACCCTTAATGTAGCTTAGGTAAATTATACAACCACTAAAAATGAGCTATTAGCCTTTGCTTTTTTTTTTTTTTTTTGCACTAAATAAATTTAGATCATATTTTCTTGGCTCTAAGGTAGTCTATGTAAATCATTTTGCTTTAAAATTGTTTTTGAAGAAGCCTAATGCCAAATTGAGATTAATCAGATGGATACTTTTTCTGCAAGAATTTGATATTGAAATAAAAGATAAGAGTGGTTCTCTTAATCATGTTGTTGATCACCTAAGTAGAATTGAAGGAACAATCAATCCTATTCCCATTCGTGATAACTTTCTTGATGAATGTTTATTATCTTTAAACTGTACAAGTTCTACACCTTGGTTTGCAAGTTATTTATTTAGCTAGTTCTGTTTTACCTCCTAATGCTTCCAAATCTCAAATTAATAAGTTAAAAAGTGATTATTGTAACGCTTCAAATAATTATTTTTAATATTATAATTTTCTTTAAATAATAAAACAAGCAAATAATATTCCAAGATTTTTTTTTTCCTAGTCAATGGTCAACTTAAAATAAAATAGATGTTTAACTCAACTTAAATACGATTGATAAATACTAAATTAAATCTATAAACAATAAATTTAAGGATAAATAATAAATTTCAGAAATAAGTTGAGCATTATTCATAAAATAATTATATGGTGTGAAATTATATTATGATTATAGAAACTAAACATTTTGTTTATTCATTCCAAGAAAATAAGATAAATTCATATTATTTCTACAATAACTTAATTATTTCTAAGAAAGATACTATTTATAGTAATATTTAGACATTACAAAATAATATTATGGTTAAGGAACCTATCATTCAAAATCACAAAATAATCACAATTATTCTTATTATTTAACAAATATATCCTCAGGTTAGAGTATAGAAATTTTTATTCATATATATATATATATATATATAAATCCCTATACTCAGAGCAGGTTCCCCATCAACAAGAAAAAGCAGGATTTGACCTACCAATCAAATTCTCATCTAAGAGATGAGCATCTCACGAATCTTCTTACATAATTCCTAAAAAATTGGTTGTAAGGGTGAGTTTCTTCCTCACCATATTTTTCCAACAAAGATAAATCATTTATATTTAACAATCATGAAAAATGAATATCTGAATAAAAGAAATGAGCTATGTAATTGAAAATATACCTTAATAAAATTTTCTAGAAATCAATTTCCTAACATTGTCAAATAAGTTTTTGTTATCTTTCCACAACATCATTATTTAAATTCTCTCATAATCTCTTATAATGTACGCTAGTCATATACCCCACTCACATCATCATTCATATTGTGATCACATTAGTTGCGGTACTCTAGGTACCATGGGATCCCAAAATAACGCTGTCAATCCCACCACCCAGGTGACATTGGCCTTATGCCGGTGTGGATAACCGTCGGTTGGCAATACGCCCCATGGATACAACGTGTGCGCACGAGTCCTTTTAGCAAAAAGCATAGTCAGCGATTCAGTCAGGTAATGGAGTGTGAGGCCTGCGGCAGTTCCCATTGCACACTGTGTACATCACGGCATGGACCACTCCGCCACACTCTCATTCCCCCAAGTTATCAAACCTTCCTGAACTATACCCTAGTGCATCTCTGTAGCTCATCCACACTGAAATTAAACTTGAAACAATATATTATTGTTCTTATTTCAAAGTTTCTTTCTACCCTTTAGGTAGTCTCAAATTCTCACCATCAAATGCTATTTTAAAATAAATAAATAAATAAAACACTTTGGGGGGGGGGTGCAAATAGTAAAACGGGGTGCAAACAGTAATATATTTTTTTTTAACATTAAACAATTTCAAGCAACAATCAACTCATACAACATCATACATTGGAGATTAGAGTAAGGAATTAACTCCCCTTACCTTAAAAACTCGCAATACACAAGAACAGAGAATATTTGAGAAACTTAATACTCAATCCTTCCTAAATCAAGAAAACTAACGTTAATCTAAGATTTGAATCGGTAATAATGAAATTGGAAGCTTAGATTTAAGTAAAATTACCTTGATTCCAGAAGAAATGAAGGAAATGAGCTAAAATTTGAGTTTGAAATTTTTTTCCGAAACGGAGGAGAAGAAAAAATTGACGTGCAAGAAGAAGAAGAATTTGAAAATTGGTGGAGAGAGAGAGAAGAAGTTGCCGTGGGGAAGAGGAGAAAAAAAAACTTCCCCTGCAAGTTTTGAATATTTTATTATTATTTTTTTTAATTTTTAATTTTTTTAATTTTTAATTTTTTTAATTTTTAATTTTTAATTTTTTTTCTTCTTCTTTTTTTTTTTCATTATTTATTTATTTCATTTCATTTCATTTTTTTTAACCTCATTTCCTTTTTTTTTTTCTAACAATAATAATAATAATAATTTATATTAATTTTAATCTAACACACAAATAAAATTTATGTCTAAATTTAAGGGTATTACAATTATAAATATTATGTTTGGGATGATCCATATTTGTGAAAGTTTCGTAATGATCAAGTTATCTGCATGTGTGTTCCTTATGAAGAAATTCCAGAAATATTATCCTTTTGTCATGGTACACTTGTAAGAGGCCATCTTAGAACACAAAGAAAAACAAGATGAGTATTAGAAAGTAAGTTCTATTGGTCATTCATCTTTAAAGACGCTGCACACATGCTACAAGCTATGACAGGTCCTAGAAAATAGGAAATGAAATCATTAAAAGAAATGAAATCATTAAAAGGAATGAAATGTGACAATAGGAAATCATATTCTATGAAATCTTTAATGTTTGGGGCATGACTTCATGAAACCTTTTCTTGTTTCAACTAGTTACTCTTATATTATACTTGTTATAGATTATGTCTCTAGATGGGTGGAGGCAAAGGCCACCAAAACTAATGATTCCATAGTGGTTTCAAATTTTATTAGAACTAACATATTTTTCATATTTGGTGTGCCTAAAGCTATAACAAATGATCATGGAAGCCATTTTTGCAATAGAATCATAGTTGCCTTGTTATAGAAATATGGAGTGACACAAAGAACGACTACACCTTGTCACTCTCAAACCAATGAACAAGTTGAAGTATCTAATAGGAAAGTAAAAAATTTATTGTAGAAGTTGGTGCATCTAAATAGGAAAAATTGGAGTAAATTATTGGATGATGCATTGTGGGCACAAAAAATAGCCTACAAAACACCACTTGGGAAGATAGAGTCCTCAAAGGTGTTGGAGGGTCTTAGGCATGTTTGAAAGGCATGAGGAAGGGATTTCACCGATTAAAATCACACAAAAATCAAGAGAAAACGAGTTAGTACAATTGTAGTGGCTATTGATGCATTTAGCGACGAAATTAGTGACAGAAGTTTTTGTCTCTAAATTGGAAACAAATTGTAACTATGGAATTCTTGTCACAATAGATCTAGAAACGGAAATTGTGAGATATCTAGTGACGAACAAAAGTTGTAGCAAACACAGATCTGAAAAATTGAAAGCTATTGAAGGAAAAGAAGAAGAAAATGGAAGAGGAACTTCCCCAACTAGATTGCCACAAGTTCAAGGGATTTAGGAAGGGAAGGACAATGGTTGAATATACGCCACTTGGAGAAGGAGTCCAAGATGAGTTGCCACTTGCATCACAAGATGAAGATGAGACCTCTCAAAGAGTGGAGAACACTCAAGCTCTCAAGAATTTTGAATAACTCTCTCAAATTTTTATTCAATAAAAAAGTGTCTACAATAGAGAGGAGTTCCTTATTTATAGGTTCTCCTTCGTTGCCAAATGAAATAAAAATGCATCTCTAATGAAATGAAAATGCACACAGGTGGAAAGTGTTATAGAAGTCTTCTTTGTGTCATGTCACGCCTAGCCCATGTGTAGCCCCATGTGCACGGTTGGAGCTCCCATGTGGGCATTGGAAGCCATATGTAACATATGCAAAACGTGCTCAAATAGAAGGAGCACATGTGCTTCTCCCTTCCCTCATGAAACATGTGCAAAATGTGATGAAAAACAAGGAGAAGAAGGAGTGGCGCTCTAAGCTATGGTCTACTAGAACAAATACAAGGAAATGGTGCTTTCTAACATAGTTCCTAAGCACCAAGAACTTGAGTGCAAGCTATACTAGCATTTTACAAGGGAATGAAAAGCAAAGATACAATAGAAGAAGGTTCCAAGAGGTTTTGGCATGTCATACTTCTAGTGATTCTCCTTGAAGCCTCTTGGATATTATTCTCCTCTAGGGTCGCATCACAAGATGTCTCCATTCTGAGTAGTATTTGGCATGACATGTCATTTTCCAGTAGAGATTGAACATAAAGCATATTGGATGGTGAAAAGTTGTAATTTAACATTAGAGGAGGCTAGAAAAGAAAGAAAACTGTAGCTACAAGAGTTGGATGAGATACACCTCAAAGCCTATCAAAACTCCAAGTTTTATAATGAAAAAGTTAGGAGATTCCATGACTCAAAAGTCCTAAGGAAGGAGTTTTCTGTACAACAAAAAGTGTTGCTATTTAATTCCTACTTAAAATTAATTGTTGGCAAATTATGGTCTAGATGGGATGGACCTTTTATAATTAATAATGTCTTTCCTCACAATGAAGTTGAAATTCAGGATGAATCCACCAACAAGACATTCAACATTAGTGGACATCAGCTTGAAATATTCCACGAAAACAAATGCAAAGAGAGGCTTTGAGTTGCACAACAACTATCTCTTATGGAACCTTTATTGGAGGAAGAAGTGTCTGCATAGACACTTGAGCATTTTATGTTATTCAATTGTTTAACACTTTTGCTTCACATTCACACTTTTCACATGATTCTTTTTTATTTATTTTTTAATTCTCATTCTCTTCCATATTAAGGACAATGTTTTACTCAAGTGTGGGGGGAGTGGTTTCAAATTTTGCATATAGTATTGAATTGTTGTTTTCTGCTTCAATGCATTTTCTGCTTTTGTTGTTTTTTTACATAATTCACCTTTTGTTTTACTACACTTGGCTATTTTTATATTTTGTAGACAATTTTTCAATTGATATCTTTACTTTTAGAAAAATTTATGGTGAGCAAATTTTTTTTAAAAACATCATTCTTAGTAAGAATTGTCAAGGATTGATAGTTGTGTTCCCATATTCAAGTTTAGAAAGGTTTTTCATGAGATTAGAGAATGTCCAAATTTTTGGTAGGACTTAACCTTTAGTGAGATTTGAGCCTTATTTCTTTCTTGTGTGATTCACTCATAATTATAGACATTTCAGAACTTGACTTAACTCTCTTTTTTGTTATTTGTTCACATGCACATTGGAGATGATTCAAGCCTTCTTTCATTTCAAACACTTAACCATATGGACTTACCTTGCATTGATTTCTTTTGATACCCCTTTTGAGCCTTATTTTAGCTTATTTTTCTTGATAAATTTTATTGCCGATCACAAATCTTGATAGCTGAAAAACTAGGATGACACCAGAACTTGGGAAAAGAGATGCGTTTGGAACTTTTTTGGGAATAGGTAATTAAAAAGTGTGTGGGAATCATCCTAAGTTGTATTGTTGCAATTCAGGAAAGTGATGCATGACTAAAGTCAAATAGTGAAGTAGCCTAAGGAAAATAATACAAAAAAGAAAGGTGAAATCAGTAAAAGAAAAGAAGAATGAAAAAGGAAAATCTAGGATAAGGAATCAATAGAGTTTAGGTGGTTTCCTTATTAATCTCACTTCATTCCTCGTTTCCCTTCTCTTCTTCTGGTTTTTAGCTTTGAATCCCTTTTTCTTTATCCTACCTCTCACCCTGGCCCATTACAAGCCCTTTTGATCCTTAGATGCATGTGTTTCAAGTAGGAAAATTAGATTTTTGTCAAGCCTATGGTAATATTTATTTTTGTGATGTGCCTTGAGTGAAAAATACAAATCCTAAACATTAGAGAGCAAGAGTGAAACACACATCCTGGTGAGAGTCCATACCAATCATTTGAGTCATAATTTAAGTTGATTGAAAACTATTCTTGCCTTGATGATGGAAACATATTTTTGATTGATTTGATTCTTCCTTTCTAAGAGAATGGATGAAACTGTTTATGTTGCTCACAAATACAACAAGAGTCCATTGAAATATCTTGTTACAAGATCTCTTCTTTCTTTTACTTTGGAGTGCAAAATCTTAAGTGTGGGGGAATTTGATGTCTCATTTATCACACTCACATTTATAGTCTAAAAACATTTCCTTAGTGCTTCTTCTTTTCTTATTTCTTATAATTAGCACATCTTTGCAAATTTTCATAATAAATAGGCATAGTTGTAAATATATTCTATTTATTGTATTTTGTGTTTGTTTCACTCTAACCTTGGCTCATTGTTTGATATATTTCTTTTCTATAGTTTTCTAATTTAGCTGATTCTTTTTTTATTTAATTCTATACTTTCAGGATTTCAATTTGGGCACTTGAATCATCACATTTGGAGCTCAAAATCAATTTCAATATATAAGAGAAGACAAATTAAAATATAGTGTAGAATTTTTCGAATGCACTTTGTAAAATTTTGCTTCAATGGGCCTATTGTACAATGAACTGGGGCTCATCCATTCTCATTAGATAAGACCTCTATATAAGTACTCAAAGAAAGAGAGAATAAGATACTCAAATGCATTTTTCAATTTTCATAGTTTGATGCTATTTTGCTTCTTTTTCAAGAGCTCTCTCTCCCTCTTTTTTTTTTTTATAGTTTCTTTGCAAAAATTTTACTTTGCTTGCTTTTCCCAACTATGGAATTTTATTCAGCTATACTGTTTGGTATTTCAAGAGTCTATGAATGCATGAGCATTAACTTGATTTGGAAGATTAATATATTGATCTGAATCTGCTTTTTTTCTTACCACTTGTTTGCTATTGTTCTTAATGAATAATAAGATGTTAGTGTTGGAGAATTTGATTAAACTCTTCAATCATTAGTTCACAAGAATTCAAATTGATTAATTGGTATTCTTGTGTGCAAGATCAGGCATATTTTAGTATAACATCTCATATTTTTGCAATTGTATTCAACTGGATTCCCTTTTCTTTGTTTCTTGATTTTTAATAAGTAGATTTCCATTTCCACTTCAATCAATTTAAGTTTTTTTTTTGTTCTTTGAGATACGATATCCTTAGTTTCATTCTTGTACTCAATTTTCTATTATTGCTCTAATTTCTTGCCATTCTTTAAAAACCATTACATTGCATCTTTGTTAGCATCAAGTTCACACCAATCAGAACTTCAAAATTCAGTTGACAATTATTTTTTTAATTCCCTTGTTTGGTTTTTCGTCTATTGATTCCATAATGCATTGCATTGTTTAGCTTAATGTAGGTTTCCATTTATTTTACAAAACTCTCATTTCCAATTTTGTTTTCCTCAAAGTAGTGAAAAATCCCCCAAATTAAATTATGCAAAAAAGGAAATACTTGAAAAATTAGATTCCCAAGTGTTGTGTTTCCTTGATTGACACCTAGGTTATCTTTATATGTATTAGTAGGGAAAAAACATAATTCTTTGTTACACCTTGTGACAAGGTGGTTGACACTGTGTGGAGTAGAAACTATGGCTCCTAATGTATTGGGTGAGGTTCGTCCCAAGAGTATGTAATAATGATTACATATCAAATTGTGATGGTTTACACTTAATCCTGAATATCTTTTTACAATAAGAAACTTTGTTTAAAAAAAATCATTTATCTTAAAACAAATTGATTTGCAAGTTTGAATTGAAGAAGCCTATGAACTTTAAAAAATGGCAACAATTTTTATAAAAAATAAAAGAACTATAAGAAATGTAATAGGGTACAGAGAGAAAGATCACACAAAAAATTTATATTAGTTTGTTGTCACTTCAAATATTACATCTAGTCTTCTTCAATGAACTTTTGATTGTAGGACTTCACTATGAGCAGGATTATATATATACTTACCACTTAACCAAATCAATATTACGCTTTAACACCCATTAGAGATCCTTGATTACAAGAAACCTCTTAAAAACCATATCTAATGGCACCCCTTAAGAAACGTTACTCAAGAATATGATCCCCTAAGTTGGAACACCCAAGAATCAACATTTGATTCCTTACACAAGTTTGAAAGTAAAAACTAGAAAAATCAAGTATGGAGAAATAAAATCTCAAATTAACTCAATTCTCGACAAGTTCTTTATGAAAGAATAGCTTATTTTTTATTAAATCTAACAAACATAATCTTCCTAAGAGTATATGAAGGTTTAGAATTGTTATGGGAGTTGACTAGTCTCAACCAAATGAACAAGGATCCACCACCTAAAATGACATGATGCTAACTACAACATCCATCGAATAGTTGTCAGATTCCCACTAGAAGAGATTAACAAAGATAATGAACGTATTAGCTAACTAGCCCATTACCAATAGATAAGGAAGGTTAAGGAACCCTAATACGGCCCACTAGGTAAGGCCCATCAAGAATACTATAAATAGAGTGTCATTGTCAAGTATGAAGGTTATTGTTCATTGATTTTATTGAACTGTTGTGATTTTCATTGAACCTTTTACTAACTTGAACATTAGAGTGTAATCAATAGGTACGCTCCCTGCTGGGAACCAAGAAATATCCAAAGAAGCAAAGGCACAGGAAGAGAAGCAATCAGATCAAGGGAGAGTAGGTGAAATATGAAGATCATATTGGAGTGTTGAACATTGAGGCAACTAGATCAAGGGAGAGTAGGTGAAATATGAAGATCATCTTGGAGTGTTCAACCCTTGTAGGAACATTTTTGTGCCCACCGTGGGGTCGAGGTAAGCAACCAAGATTATGGTCTTCACTAGAAACATGACGAGTCAAGAGGAACCAAGGAGAGCGTCAAAGGAGGATGAAAGGAATAAGGAACACTCCTCACTATTAGTAGAGCTCAAGAGGGAACTAAGCGAGTGTCGAGGAGATGGACGAACTAAGACAAGAAAATGCTCGTATGAAGAGAATACTAGAGTAGAAGGAAGATGTCTCCTCACACACACAAGCGTCATTTGAGTCATAACCATCTTGGTACCAACTACCCAAACCAACACAGGAAGAAGTAAGCCACAAAGAGGGAGTGTCTCATGGGAGTGCTTCAGTTTCTATTGTCCCAAGAGGAGGACAGAGGCATCCATTTGTAGATGGAATCATGGAAACCTCTCTACCATCAGTATTGAAGAACCTAACCATTGATTGATATGACGACACCACAGATCTAGACGTGTATGTGACTCAGGTAAGCTTGTACACCACCAATGATGCAGTGTTGTACAGAGTCTTCCCCACATCTTTGAAGGGGGTAGCATTGAGTTGGCTTACCAAGCTGTCACCCAACTCAATAGACTTGATACACTGGTTGCAAAATTTGGAACACAGTTTACCAGCAGCAGACAACACCACTTGACATCCATTGCCTTAGTAAACATTAGGCAAAAAAAAACTGAGTCTTTGAGAATGTTCATGGAAAGGTTTGGAAGGATAACCCTGAAGATTAGAAATGTAAATCCAGAAGTAGCTTTACATCAGATGGTCATGTCCTAAAATTCTTATGTTGAGCATTTCATGTACATTTGGTAATGAAAATGTTGTGCATAATGTTGAATTGGTGATGTTCAATTAGTACATTTTATGAGTTAGATTATGGATTGAAGAAATTTTTGTGATTAATTTAGGTTCATGTATTAAACTTGATTAGTCAAATTGGTTGTGTTGTACGTAACTATTTTCACTTGAGCAAATGTATCTCGCTCAAGCGAGACTGCTCTCAGGTGCATTTTTGCTTGAGCGAGTCATCTTTCGTTTGAGTGAAAATGCTCCAGACTTTGAGTTGCTCTTGGGAGCGAATTCACTTGAACGAGAGCAGTTCGCTTAAGCGAAATTACTCTAATTTTGAAATGTTTAGTTAAAGTTAAAATGAATTTATAAGGTTATGTGAATGATGGAATCATGTATTAAGTCATTAGTATTGATGTGTATTTTTCCAGGATCTATTATCTTAGGTATATTATTGTTGTGAATTATGGAATATCATGAATTGTATGGAACTTACACAAATATATTGTTACTAGTTTTAAGTTCATTAGTTTGTTAATGTTATAATAAATGTCAACTTTATGTGATGTAAGGATATAATGGTTATTCGTCAAATATTTATATGATTGTGTAGATGCTATAAAAATGTAATTATTGGTATGTGTGATGAAATATTAAGTTGGAGAGTATTTGGATAATATAGTAAGTTGAAAAATTATAGAACAAATTATTGCAATGTAGTGAGGAAGATGGCGTGATGACATGTATGAGACCCTATATCTGAAGTTCTTGAATGAATTGAGATTTTATATTTTACTTTAGTATTATGTGGTTTTATGTGATGAGTACATCTGAATCAAATAGATATCATGGATACTATTTGACATAGCTTAGTGTATATTGTATTTTGATTGTGAATATGTAAAGTTGATATTTTTTATTTTTTTTATAATTGTGGTGCATATAGTATTTTCTTTATATGTTACAAAAAAAGACATATACTGGGTTGTGTTTGCTTATAGGACGTTTGTGATATCTTTCTGAAATATTATTTGTGATATAAACTTGAATGCTTAGAAATAATACATGGTTATTTTAGGTTCATTACAAAGAGGACTCAAAAGAGTGTGTTGTGTATTATTTGAGTAGAGTATTAAAAGATGTTGAAATTATATAAGTTTTAAGTACTATATAAAGTCATATCATGTAATTATTTTCTTGAGAAATATTATTGTTAAATTTCTAGTTTCTAAATCTATATTAAATAATCAAAATTATTCAATGGTCATTAGTTATTTCTAATTTTTCTTTATATTTTGAAATCTTAAAATTAGTAAAAGGTCAAATAGTAGCCATTTTATTTGGTTGGTCATTTATTTAGTAAAATTGAATAGTTTTACATCATAGAGTAATGGTTATTATTTTTCAATAGGTCAAGTTCAACTCAAGATATTGGAGTAGGAATAATAATAATTTCACATACTAACGTTCTTACTGAATTATCATTTGAAATTAGACTGAAATGTTTAAATATTGAAATTGAATATAAATCTTTAATAATTGGATTCGAAACTTTGATAATATTAAAAACTAAGAATGTTTTGGCAAGATATTATTCTAAATTAGTAAGAAAATAATTAAATCAAGAATATATGTGGTTGTATTCTAATTTGGTTAAGTACTTTATCAATATTTAGTTATTAACTACAGAATTTAATAGTATAAAATTTGAGCATATATCAAGAGAAAATAATATCGAAACTAATGATTTAACTTAAATTGTCTATGGATATAAGATATGAAAAATAGTTGAGTCTTTAATTTGTATCCATAAGAAGCTTTTTAATACTTTTGTATTTTTTCTTATTAAAGATTTGTCATCGGATGATGGGAGGAAACTTATTATTAATCATTTGAAAAATGAAATTACTATTGTTAATCATAAAATTTAGTATGAAAGTTTGAATTATTTAATTTTGGATGATGAATTGTATAAAAGAAATGTCAATGGCATATTATTACGATATCTAAATGAAGCTAAGTCTATATAGCCATGGTAGAAGTTCATAATGGTATTTGTGGAGCTAATTTAGCTAAGGAAGATGAAGTGGATACTATTTAGGCAAGGATTGAATAGGCCATTAATTTTAAAGGATTACATTGATTATGAAACTAAAAAGAGTGTCATAAATTTACCTTGATTCAACAAGTGCTAACTAGCGAGTTTCACTTTATAATAAAACCCTAGTCATTTTAAGGGTGGGCTATTGATTTGATAAGCCAAATATATCTACATTTATCAAGAGGTCCTAAGTATCTCAATGTGATCATAAGTTATTTTATTAAATTGGTTGAGATATTATTCTAAGAAAAGTATATTAGAAATATGTAATTAATTTTATTAATTAATATATATTTTGGTGATTTGAAATTTTTAAATCAATTACTATTGATAGAGGAATAGTTTTTACTAGTAAAAAAGTTACTTGATATGTAGAATTAAGGAATATAAAATTATTTAGCTCTAATTATTATGCTTAAGTGAATGATCAAAACCATTATAAAATTTTAATTAGTTTGATTAAAAAATATATTATTGATAAACCAAAGACTTAGTATGAAACATTAGAATATGTATTGTGGGTCGATTGAAACTCTTTAAAAAATTTGACTAATACTACACCATATAAATTGGTATATGGATAAGAGGTTGTTTTGTATATATAGATTAACTTACAATATGTTATATTGTAAAGGCAAAATGAACTATCAAATCAAGATTATTGAAATATGTTGTTTGATTAATCGAGTAATCTTGATGAAAAATGTTTAGTAGGATTAGAGAACTTGGTTGACAAAAGGAAAAAATTGTTTGTATTTATAATAAGTAGGCTTAAAAGAGAATATTTGATAAAGGGGGCTTAGTTTGGAAAGTTTTCTTACTTGTGAATAAAAATCAAAGTATGGACCTTACAAGGTTATTAAAGTTTTATCAAGTGATGCTTATTTGATTTTAGATGTATTCTTGAGAAAAACTATTATGTTAGTAAATGGAAAATATTTAAAAAATATAATTGAAATTCCAATTATATAATAGAACAAACAAAGGTAAAGTGTTAGAATAGTAAATAGTGTTAATAATTTATACAACTTTTGCAACATTGATGGCCACCAAATCTTGGTATTTCTTCTTGGATGGATCTCCCTCTCAAGCAAACAAATAGAAATGACCAAAGATTGTATGTTGAGTTCTTTAGTTAGAATGATTCTCGCTCGATTAAAATCTTAATTCTTGGTCAAGGATAAGCTTTCTTGATATATTCTTTTGGTCAAAAGAAGGAAGAACCTTACCTCAAAAGGAAGGAAAGTTCAAAGACTTAGTTGTCTTGTGTTGATGGTGGTTGATGGTTGGAAATGGATGGTCATGGGGTTGAAGGCTATGATTGTGAGTGAAGTGTATGGAATGAAATTGATTCCTGGATAAGGATTCCAAGAAGGGAAGCTAGGAGAGAGGTTGCACATTCTAGCCTAAGAAATTTGGCCTTAGAATAAGTCCACCTAGGTACAAGTGACAAGATTTCCTTTAAAGATAAGTCCACTATATAAAGATTCTTAAAAAGAAAGGAATGAAATTTCATTCATCTTTCACTAAAATCTCAAAAGTGTATATCAAAGTTTTCTCTTACATACATAGCATTTGGCTCCTTATATAGGCTATGGAAGGAGTCAAGGTCATGCCATACAAAGTCCCATACATGTATGGCCAAGAGTTCTAGTTATCCTTAAGCTAGCTTAATAGTTTGAAAACAAACCAACAAATATAATTTTCATTACTCAATTTAGAACTTGAGAAAAAAAAAAGAATTTGTTACTTTCCATTTTATTACATCTTTATATTTTTGTTGGCTTGGTGTAACTCTTTCTCTGACTCCTTTGTCTTACTTCTTGTTAGAGCACCCTAAAAGTCACCTTGATAATTTGGATTCTTGCCTTCCCTTCCTTGGCTTTAGTCGTACTATTTTTTGTTTCTCCTCCTTGAATATATTTCTCTTGATCCATGATGACATCATCCCACTCTTCATGAGAGAATTCATCCACATATCTAGAAGACCCTACATCTTAGTAGTTGAGAAAAAGTTATAGTGACTAGTTTTATTTGACCATCCATTTGGGGTGACATGTTGTAGAAAATAAGTTTAGGTCCAAGTTTGCCTCAAAGAGTCTTGAAGAAGTAACTTAAGAACTTGGTATCTCTGTCCATTACAACACTTTTAGGGATCCTATGTAGTCTTATACATCTTTGAAGAATAAATTAGCAATGTAGCAAACATCAACAAGTTCGTGGCATGGTATGAAATGAAACATTTTAGAAAAGTGGTCTACTACCACCAAGATGCAATCATGGCCATGCTTTATCTTAAGCAACGGAAGGAAAAATTTTATAGATATGTCTAACCAAGGTTGGGTTGGAATAGATAAAAGTTGTATAATCCATGAGGCATGACTTTGGATTTGGCCTTTTTACATATTAAACATTTTTCATAAACATTTTTTTTAATGTCAGGAAAATAGAAAGTAAAATTTCAAATGTTTTTTATGCCTCATTAGTTCACCTTTATGTGCATCTTTAATTAGAATATCTCTTAATGAGCCCTTTGCATACAAAGTACTTTGTCTTTAAATAAAAAAATTTCATGCTTAAACTATCCCTTTTGAGCTCCTTGAAAAATTTCCATAAGAATTAAAGAGAAGTATTTATCATTCTTGTACAATTCCTTTATGTTATCAAACCTAAAAGGTTTAGTCTCAAGCATCATGAGTAATGCATGTCTCCTTGAGAAAGCATCTGCTACAATGTTGTCTTCCCTTGCATTATGTTTAATTACATAGGTGAATTTTTCAATGAACTCAATCCATTTGGCATGTCTTTCATTGAGTTTGTCTTAACTTTTCAAATATTTTAAGAACCTATGATTTATTATGTATCACAAATTCCTTTAATAAAATATAATGTTGCAAAGTTGTAATACAACTCTTTTCATAAATTGTGTAATTTAGATAATTTACTTTTAACTTTTCACTAAAGAAAGAAATTGATTATCTTTGTTGGGTTAATACCACCCCAATACCCATGTTGCTCGCATTACACTTTATTTCAAAGTTATGTTGAAAGTTTGTTAAAACAAGAATGAAAGTATGAGTTAGGAAATATTTTATTTGTTGAAAAGCTTGTTTTTTCTCTCACCCCATTTGAATCCTACATATTTTTTATTAATTCATTTAAAAGAAAATAAATAGTGCTAAATTTTTTGCACCAAAAGTTTTATATGTTGGAAAATTGTTGGAGGTCAACTCTGTTGATAATACATGTATTTTACATGATCTTTTGTGTTCTTATTATTATATTTTATCAATTAATTACATTAATTTTATTTTTAATTTATAAATATTAAAAAATTTATTCTTAAATATTGAGAGTCTGTAAAGTTTTCAAGTTTTTTACTTGAAAAAGCTTAACAAGCAGTTACCCTTATTCCATGAACTATCCGAGTGCATGATTGAGTTACAACATATTCTGAAATTATCAACAATATCATTGTCGCATGTGTAACTATCTCATTCAAAGATTCAACCCAAGATAAGTCAACATTATTTTTTTTAAAATAATTAAATATGGTTAGAATTTAAAGTGAATTGAAACCTCACAGTAGATAAAAATGGGAAGGTTGAATTATATATAAATGAGAAAGATAAACTCTTAACCTTAAGGTTTTAGATAAGAAGTGAAGTCATATTGTCTTATATAATTTTTGTTTACCTCCATTCTTAGATACTTAATAGTGGTATTAGAGTCAGATTTATTCAATCCTCGAGAAGTAGGTGAGTGATCCTAAGTCAAGTAGATCCTTATAAACATGGGTTTCAGGTAAGCATGTCTTGTCAAAGGACGACAAACACTATGACAAGTCAAAGTAAACTCAAACTCGTGATGCTTCTGCTGGAGGGAGAGTAAAGAAACACAAATCCTTAACTTTAAGGTTTTGAGTAAGAAGTGGAGTCTTATTTTCTTATATAATTATTGTTTATCTCATTGATAAAAATCTCTCAATATTAATCTTCTCCTAAATATCTTCTCCTAAATATATAACAAATACCCATTTTGCAATATCATATGTTCAACATTTTCTACAACGTTAATCCCGCTGGCTATATTAATTTGTTGATTGAAAATTTGACATTAGATTTTAGGTCATTATAATTTGATTAGATTGGGATACGTATTGCCTTGAATAATTTAAAAAAAAAAATTATTTAAGAATAAAATACTTAAAATATATATTTTAAGTATTTCTTTATAATTATGCAACAATGTTTATAATATTTATCGATAATATCTATAAATAAAGGGATTCCTTTAGTAATTATTTTTATGTACATTATTTTCACTATTTTATTATAATGTCATGGAAAGATAATATTGTAATGTTATGAAGAGAAAATTGGTTTTATTATAGTGGTAGAAAGAGAATAAAATTCAATAAAAGAATTATTTAGTAATTTTTTTTGGGTGTGCATATTTTTTATTATTTTATTATTAAAATTATGGTAATTACTTTTATTCTTTTACGTATTTAGTGAAAAGTAGAAAGAGAATAAAGAATAAGAAGTTACTTATTCTGGTCATTGTTTGATTATAATATTGTAGAGAGAAAAAAATAGAGAAAAAAATCAATTATTTTAAATAAAATTAATAATATAATAAATATTTTTTATTTATATTAATTATATTTTTATTATTTTAAAAATATAGACACATGTATATTTATGTTTTACTGGTATAAACAATATTTATATCATAAAAATTAAGAATATTTTTTACAATAAAATTATTAAATAAATAATATTTTTTATTATATATTTATTTTAAAAATCTTATTTAACTCATGATGAAATTAATATATATAAAATAATATAAATTTTATTTTATTAAACTCGTATTATGAGAATAAATTAAATTTAAAATCTATTACTAATATAGTATCAGAATTTATTCTAATAAGATTATTATTTATAAATTTTTCGTTTTTGGATTTTATCGTATTATTCATAAATTTTTCAAATTATTATCGGATCACATTTGAGTTTAGAAACTTAAAAAAAAAAAAAGTATGTTGAAAATCTCATATCATCTAAAAATAATGACCAAATTAATATATATATATATATATATATATATAAAGTTATGCGTTCACCACAAATAAACAAAAGTGCCACAAGCAACGAGGGAAATCTACATTTACCATCTTATCCGTTTCATAGTTTCCATGAAGATGACCGATATTAAAATAAAGGTTTATATTCTATTATTTATTATCTTTGTCATGTGCATATTCTGAGTTGTAATAATTGTGGGTGGCTAGTTAACATGATCATATGCAATAATCGTTTCCACCATAGACATCCTTCATTACCATCATTGCCGTTGCTGTTGCTAATGTTTTAGATCACACCCTTTTCTGTCACTCACTCTATGTTCTTGCCACCTACAATAATCTTTCGAACGATGCATTTATTTCATACATTTTTCTTTCTTCTTTAATTTGGCTACGCAAGCTTTGTAAGAAAGTTATTTATAATTAGTATTTCTAGTGTATGTAAAATTTATAACAATAAAGATTTTAAAATATACAAATTATATTATAATTAAAATTTTTAATAAATAAATATTTGTTGTAAAATACTTTTATATTCATGATAAATAATATACATTTTTATTTAAAAATATTGTAAAATAATTCAATTTTATTTAAAAATAAAAGAAATACAATATTTGTACCTAAAAAAAAACAAAATACTTTAATGAATTTTTCATTGGTAAAACATAATTATTTTCATATTCATCCAAATTAAATATACGAATAGATATTCAGTATCCTTTCGGATAATCATAAACTATCTTAATTAAGAATAATTTAAGAGATAACCATAAACTATCTTAATTAAGAATAATTTAAGTATAAATATTGAATAATTCAGGAGGTTCCCGAATTACCTTAAGCTCATAAATAGTCCAAAGAACGTACTAGGTATCACTCAAATCTAAGCCTAGTCATTTGACTCATTCTACGAGGTTATAAATAGGTAATAAATGATGAGATAAATTTAGATTCTCTCTTATGATTTCACTATAGCTCATATACTATTTTTGGAATACATACTGACTTGACTGTCGGAGCGCAATCAATAAGTAGCCTCCCATCCGGTGAATGAGAAACTTTCGGCATTAGGCAAAATGAGTAATGTGAAAGTCTCTTTGGAGCACTTGGTCTTACTCTTAACCTCTTGTTAAGAACATTTGGCGCTCATCGTGAGGCCAAGTCAATGATGGTTTTCACAAGGAACATGATGAGTCAGGAGGAGCCCAGGAGGGATGTTGAAGAGCCAAGGAGAGAGGAGGTAAAAGGAGCAGATGAAGTAGGGAAGATGTCTATTGAAGTTGCTGAAGAGGAGGTGTCAATGCTGGTAGAATTAAGAAGGGAGTTTAGTGAGTTTAAGAAGAGAAGTGCTGAAGAGATGGAGGAATTAAGGTTGGAGAATGTACGAATGTGAAGGAAGTTGGAGGAGAAGGAAGATGTATCTTCACATATTGAGATACAAGGACACTCCCACCCTATATGGAAAAAACCTTTAACCATGGTCCAGGAGGCATGCAACCAGAAGGAGGGCATTTACAATACAATGGTGTCGGCCTCCTTGACACCGGGAGGAGGTAGGAGGCACCCTTTTGTAGATGGAATAATGGAGATAAAAAAATGTATTCAAACTCACTGTAATTTCCCATTAGACTGTGTTGGCTTTAAATAGATGTGTACAACGTACCAGATTAACTGGAAAATAACAATTGAAAATAACAACTGGAAATAATAACTGAAAATAATAACTGAAAAATTTAAGATTATCCAACAAAACTCCCCCATAAGCTTAAATTTATCCTTCTTTCATCCCAAGCAACTTCCTGAGCTCCTGAAATGATGTTGTAGGCAGTGGTTTTGTGAATATATCAGCTATCTGCTCTTTGCTTCCTACGTGCTTGAGCTCCACGCTTCCTTCTTTTACTTTTTCCCTGATGATGGAAAATTTTGACCATGGATAGGTATGATGGAACCACAAATCCGAATGAACACATAGACGTCTATATCACTCAAGTGAGTCTATACACCACTAGTGATGCAATATTTTGTAGAGTGTTACCAACATCATTAAAGGGAGCAGCTCTCAGCTGGTTCACACGCCTCCCGACCCATTCAATAGATTGCTTTGATACACTAGTGATGAAATTTGGCACACAATTTGCCACAAGCCGACCACATCACCTATCATCAATTGCCCTAGTAAACATCAGGCAAGAGAAGGGGGAGTCACTAAGGGCGTTTATGAAGAGGTTTGGAGAGGTGGCGTTGAAGATTATGAATCTCAATCGGGAAGTGGCACTGCATCACATGGTCACAACATTGAGACCAGGCTCATTTTCTGACAGCCTGTGCAAGAAGCTGGTAACTGACCTAGATGAACTTCGCAATAGAGCTTCTAAGTTCATGCAGTTAAAGGAACTTTGCGAATCTGAGCACAAGTTCGCTCAAAGGTTTTAGAAAGAATGCCTAAAAGGAGGGAGGTTGAGAAAGATAAGGGGAAGAGGGTGTAAGTGCAGAAACCGAGAGAGTTGCGAACACCTCGCTTTGCGCATTATACCCCTTTGAATGTTGATGGGGAGAAAGCTTTGGAGGAGGCACTGCATGCTGATTTAATCCAAACACCCAAGGTTCCATCACCGCCTAATGTAGACTTTAGTAAGCATTATCGGTATCACAGGAACCATGGTCACTCCACAGATGAGTGTGTGACGCTGAAAGACAAAATAGAAGAACTGGTGTAGGCAGAACACCTTCAAAGGTTAGTGAAGAGGAGAGAGGGTTGAGAAGGATAGCAGTGGGGGAGGCATGGAGGATTAAGTCGACCCAATTACAACTAAAGCTATAACCAAAGGCAGCCAGGAAGAAAGCGAGAGATAAAGGAAGAAGAAAAGAAAAACCAACCCTTGAAGGGAGTCATAAACACAATTGTCGGGGGCTTTGCAGAAGGAGGATCATCTAACTCGGCAAGGAGAAGGCACCTAAAAAATATTCAATCAGTCAACATGCCCGACAAGAGGAAAGTGCCGAGAATGTCACCCATTACCTTAACTGATGATGATTTCAAAGGAATAGACCCTCAACAAGATGACCCCATGGTAATTACAATTGAAGTTGCCAATTTTGTTGTCAAGAAGACATTGGTAGACAAGGGAAGTTTAGTAGACATCCTATATTGGAAAACATTCCAACAAATGGAGTTGTTAGAGGATGCTTTGTAGCCCTATGATGATCAAGTTGTTGGGTCTTCGGGGGAGAGGGTGAACACCAAATAGTACATAAACCTTTATATGAAGTTTGGAGGGGAGGGGGAGCTTTGCAAAGTGATTAAGGTTAGGTATGTTATAATAGATGTCTGCACATCATATAACATGCTTCTGAGGAGACCATCACTTAATAAGCTGGGGGCTATTGTATCCACACCACACCTGATTATGAAATTCCCAACCATAAAAGGAGAAATAGCTATCATACACAGTGGCCAGAAGACGGCTAGAGAATGTTATGTAGCCAGTTTAAAACACCTTATAACCAACAGGAGAGGAGGGAGGAGAAGAAGAAGCCGAGAAGGGAGGGTATGGTAGCTATGACTAATTTGGATCCTAGAATGAATGAGGACCTACGAGTCCAACCCAAGGAAGAGACAATTTCAATATGTATTAGGGTGCCACATCAAGTAACACACATAGGATCCACACCCAACTAGGGAGAAAAAGAAGTCATTCTTGGCATACTAAGAAGGAATGTGAATTCATTCACATGGACAATAGCAAATATGCTGGGAATAGACCCAAGAATCATTACTCATAGGTTTTCGGTGTATAAGGAGGCAAAGCCAGTTGCTAAAAAGAGAAGGAAGATGGGTGAAGAAAGGAGGAAGGTAGTAAAGGAGGAAGTGGAGAAGTTGTTGAAGGCCGAATTCATAAAAAAAGCTAAATACAAAACCTGGTTAGCTAATATGGTGATGGTGAAAAAAGCCTATGGGAAGTGACGCATGTGTACAAACTACATAGATTTGAATAAGACATGTCCGGAAGATACATAACCTTTTCCGAGTAATGATCGATTGGTGGATAGGGCAACAGGACATAAGATGTTAAGCTTCCTAGATGCCTACTCTAGGTACAATCAAATATTGATGCAGCCGGATGAAGCAGAGAAGACAACATTCATAATAGAAGATTACAACTTCTATTACAAGGTGATGCCTTTTGGACTCAAGAACGTTGGCGCCACGTATCAGAAGTTAATGGACCGGATGTTTGAAAAATAGCTTGGGAGAAATATGAATATTAATGTGGATGATATGGTTGTCAAGTCAGACTCTTGCAACAATCACATTAAAGACTTAGTCAAAATATTTTTGGTTCTTCGAGGATTTAATATGAAGCTGAATCCGGAGAAGTGTGTTTTCGGGGTGCAAGGGAGGAAATTTCTAGCAAAAGAACTCATGCGTAGGTCACCTGCTATTCTCCCTTTATGACTATTGGAATAGTTTCTTCCTTTGTTTGGATGTGCAGACTGTCATCAGTTCTCAGACCTATATTTTTCATGGTTACCATATGATCTCTTTTTGGCTTGTTCCCCTGCTTTGTGGTACTTGGCGTGGCTTTTAGACTTGCCATATAACACTTTCTTGCTGCCTTTTGGTCTCCATGGATGGTTATGATGGTACCATCTAATGTTGGGAACTTCATTGTCAAGTGGGGAGTCAATACGATAGTATTGATTTTCTTAAGTGACAATCGTCCTAGGAGCATGTTGTAGGACGTGTTTGCATCAATGATGAGATATTTGACCTTTATCACCTGGTAATGTGTGCTTCCTTCTCCGAACTTGGTGTATAAGTCTATGTACCCCTTAGTATCAACTCTTTCTCCCGAAAATCCTACAACTTGGTCATTGTAAGGTTGTATAGATTCTTCCGACAACTTCATCTTCTGAAATGTTCTCTAGTACAAAATATTTACGAAACTCCCCTGATCTATCAATGTCTTACAAGTGGTAAAGTTCACCACCTCCACTATAATGACCATGGGATCATCTTGTTGTGGGTCAATCCCCTCAAAGTCAGCATCCGTGAAGGTGATAAGCGACATTCTCGGCCACATGTTGGTTACGGCGTTGACGGATTGTATATTTTTAAGGTGTCGCTTTTTGGCCGAGTTTGAGGCTCCTCCTCCTACAAAGCCTTTTTCTATCGTGTTAATTACTCCTTGCACGAGTTGGTGTCGTCTTTCTTCTTCTTTCATGTTCTCCTTCCAGCTTGTATCCCGTGGTCAAGAATAATTGTAATTAGCTCGACGATTGTAGTGGTCGTCATCATTGCGTGTCTGGTAGCATCTTCCCTTTCACAATCTTTTTTCACAAAATTTTGTAAATGTCTGGCGTGTATCAACTCCTCTATCTTATCTTTCAAAGCCACACACTCTTTAGTAGAATTTCCATAATTCTGATGGTATTAGTAGTGACAACTATGGTTTGCATTGGGTGATGTAAATGCCTTTTTTAACGTTTGGATTAGATCAAGATTCAAAGCCTCCTCAAGAGCTCATCCTTGATCAACTATCAGTGGCGTGTAATGGGTGAACCGAGACCCCTTGTTTTCTTTAGGTCTTAGTTGGAATTTACACCATTTCCCCTTCTCCTTCTCCAGTTCTAGCTTTACTCCTTCTTTCTTTTCACTACTCCTTCTTTCTTTTCACTATGCAGATGCTTTTGATATGCATTCACCTCTTCTATTTTCATGAACTCAGTGGATCTATTCCTCAACTCATCTAAGCTTTTGGCAGGTCGTCAGGATAGGTCGTCCAGGAATGGTTCTAGTCATAGCGTTATCACCAGATGGTGCTTGACTATCGCGGGTTCGAGACCTTGATCTTCAAGAAAATCTTGGAAAATCTATTCATGAATGCACTCAATGACTCTCCCGTCTCTTGTCGTATGTCGACTAGCAAGGGATGTTAGCGGGTGTGGCCTATTGGTTGTAAATTGGATTGTAAACGTCTCTGTTAGGGTATCAAAGCAATCAATGGAGTTTAAGGGATGTGTTGAAAACCAATAAGCACTTCTCCTTAGAAGTTGGGAAAACGCGACATAGTATCATGTCGTCCATTGCATACAATTTGACCTGCGTTAAGAATGTATGTATGTGCTCATTGGGACATGTACTGCCATCATATTTTTCCATGTCCAAACCTTTCCAGACAATCGGGAGAAGTGTCTCCATGATTCTGTCAACGAATGGGTGTCGTTTCTGTTCTCATCTCAGCATTTGAGACATTGAAGCAACGACCAAGTGATAGGATCCAACCTTATAACTTCCTACTACCGGCATCCCCAATGGTGATGGAGCTTGATGTGATTGTGAGGTTGCCACTTCAAGATCATCGGGTGTAGTTGTGAGGTAATCACCTTTGAAATGAACGGAGGGCTTGAACTTGGCTAGACCGCGATGCACCCAATTTCCTTTTACATGAAGAGGCTCCCTCGTGTTGCTCCATTTTCGCCTTATTTGGGCATTCTCTTGCTTAAGTTAATCCATCTACTATGTACTTCGCCTATGGCTTTGCTTCAACTCATTGATTTATTTCATCATCGCTTTTATTAAGCACTTTTCATCAAGGTGGGAGGCCTTTGTCGACCGCCTAGTCTCCTCTTGACTGGTCATGCTCCTTGTTATAGCCATTGTCTCAACCCCACGGTAGGTGACAAAATGTACTAACAAGGACCAAGTACCTCAAGACAACTGCCGATCTTCCTTGATGTTGTCTACTCCTTCTCATTCGAATCACATAGGGGAATGTACCTACGATTGCACTCTGACGCTCAAGTCAGTGATACAATATAAACAAGGTTTAGTATGTGATTAGAGAGATAGATGATTATACCTGGATAATGTTCTCTATTTGTAATCTTGTTTAGTAATAAATTAGCTTAGTGAATCCAAACTATAAGATTCAATGCTTGTGATGTGTCATCTCTAGTAGATTTGATGGAAATCATGGTTCTTAATGAATTATGTGGGGGTAACAGATTTGTTAGACCCAATCCTTCTAGACCCAATGTTTTTTGGGCTTTAGATAGAGGCTGAGCACCTGTTGGGTATGGTTGAGGACATGTCGACCATCATGTTTCCGTAGGTCTCGACTCTTAGCTTATCTAGTACAGATGCAATATGTGTGCATAAGCCTGTAGTAATCCCCATACACATTATGTACATCAAGATATGGGCTCCTCACCACCCTTCCATTCTCCCAAGTCCTCCAAACCTCCAAAATTATACCCTAGTGTATCTTAAAAGTACACAAAAATCAAGGACTTCATATGACAAATCTCAACATTTCACATATTTTTTGTACCATTACAGTACCATAATTTTTTAATTGTAATTCAATTATGTACCATCTAAACCTTCGTCTTATTCACATCAACCCTCATCATTATTTTCTCAATTTACAATCAAACACAACTACTTTAAATAACAATTTAATTCAACCACAAAAATTGAAATAATTATGTAACAAAAATCCAACATCATAACAACTATATTATCACATTTCCATTTTTCAAAATCATACATAATAGTAATAAAGAGCCAACAATAATTTAACAAACAATGTCATAATTATCCATTTAAGTAAGGCTAATTTAGAACTTTAAAAATAGAATTTTAAATAATGTAATTTTGTTGAGCGCCAATCAATTTTACTTAGCCAAATAGAAAAATTTTCACGTTCAAAACCTCTACCCCAAATTTATTGAACAGATTTTAATCAACTTAGCTAATTTTTTCTCAAAGGTGTCTATTAAGTGCTCGACAATTTTCTGAACAAATTACTAATAGAAAGTATGTTGATTTAAAAAACTAGTATTCCACTCAACACACAATAAATTTGTTTAGCGAGAAAATAAAAACACTTATTTTGGAACTAACTTCCTTTAGAAAATTCTATTTTGGACATTCTTTACATAAAACTCTACATTTTCATACCTAATGAACTCATTTCTTTGGTTAAAATGTCAAAATAACAACATATTAGTAAGATAAAAGTATGAATATTCGAGGTTTATAAAATAAAATATAATAAAGAAAAATTAAGGTTCAAAATCAACTCCCTTTACCTCAAACAACTTGTAACTACACTAAGAGAGTAAAAGGGAAGCAATTTCAACACCTAACTCTTTCTAAACCAAGAAGACAATTAATCATAAAAAAAATAAAGACTTAAGAAGATAGAAATGAGACTAGAAGCTTAGAAGATAAGGTTTTACCTTGAATCAACAAAAATGAAGTAGAATTAAGATGGAAGAAGAGAAAAAAAAGAAGTTTTGCCTTTTTTTTCTCTTTACTCTTCATGTACTATAAAAAGAAAAGAATGAGAAAATGAGAGAGTTTTTCTATTTAATTAAGAGTGGAAAGAAGCTTTGGTATTCAAGCTTACATTGAGGCTTCATAATTTTTTTTTCTTTTTTTTCTTTTATTCTTCCTTTTCCTTTTCTTAAACCCATGTGCTTCTTATTTAATATATATATATATATATATATATATTAACTAAAATAAATTAAATTAAATAAAATTTAATATTTTATGAAACTAAAATTTCTTAATATTATATATTTTTTAATTTTATATACATAAATAATATTTTAATTGAAAATTAGGATCTTACAAATAAAATCTCACTTGAACAAAAGTTGATAAAAAAGACTTTGCGAATCTCAAAGTGTTTACTTCATTAATCAAATTTTTATTTTAAAATATTCTATCGTAATTTAATTATTTCAATATCTATATATTAAGTTTAACAAATTTTTCTATTTCTAAATCAAATTTATGTTCAATACTTTAAATATTAATTCAAGTTCTAAAACTATAATTCTTAACCACAACTAATTCTATAATTTACATTATCAATTTGGCAAAATTAATCCTAACATTAATTACATTCAAAATAATTATTTATCAACATCAACTCACAATTCAAGTACTCCAAATCAAGCACTCAAACATTTAATATCCTTCTTAACACATATTTCCTACATAAGATTGAAACAACATGACAACATAACTTTCACATATCAAGTCTTTTAACCTATTATACTATAATAACAATTTAAATAACTAGTTTCTCTTATTTAAAATTCTAATTCTAATTTCCTTCAACTCAAAATTAAAGTAAAAGAGAATTTTAGAAAGAAGAGAGAAAGTGAATAGAGTTCAAATTTTTGTAAGCAATTTCAAAAATAAACAATCAGACAATCTAATATAGAGGTTAGATAGATGATATGTAAAAAGTCTAATCCCTACAAGTTTCAATGTAAAAGAAATGAAAATAATATCTTTCTTATTCAATTTGTGAAAGGATATTGACGTCATACTTTACCCTAATATGATTGAAAATTAGGTTCTTATAACTAAAACCTCCATAAAACTCTCAATAAAAAACTTAATTTCCATTCAAAATTTACCTCTATTCATTACATTTCAAAATAAACCCTTTGTAAGCTAAATTCTCTAGAAAATCAATAATTCCTATTAAGTTCTCCATTAATAATTTTTAATGTCTAGTAATTCTTATTATGTAGTCTTTAATGTCCACTACCAATTAATCTCACTATTATTTTCTTTAATTCTCACTATAATCATTATATTCTCTTACGATTTTCAATCAATCCATACTTTTGACCTTTCAATCTAATTAATTAAAAATTACTAAATATTACAAAGAAAAACGTAAAATTATATTGATCTCTCTAAATCATATCAAGTTTTTCAAAAACGGTTAAGACTAACAGAAAAAATTGAATAAGTGTGTAATAGATAAATAGATTTTCTTTTTTTTATATATACAGTTTTAATCTAATTAAGCTACATCCTATTTTTCTTTAAAAACTCTTGAAAAATTTTGCTAATAAATAAACTGATTATAAATATTCTTGAACAACATGTAAAGAATCTAGTATTTCCTTGAATATTGAACTTTACTTGTGTCGATTAGAAACTTCTACAAATAATAACACAAATATTGTATAAAAAGTAGAGTGTCTAGTCTTCTAGGTAGACTAATTTTATTAGACATTAATAAGATCTAAAACTTATATATATTGCTAACATCAAAATTTAGGTATATGATTATTTTAAACTTTTAATAAGATTATTATTAGATTATTTTATCTTAATAAAAAAATAATGAAGAGTTGAGTTAGAAATACTCTAACTTACTTTTTAAGATACTTAATTTATAAATTGACTATATCATTACATACCTAAGTTAACATAGATTTATTTTTAAATTAAAAATTTCACATACACATATTTCAAGATCTATATAAAATATCAAATACTAAAAAAAATAAAAAATAAAAAAATTTTACTCTAAATATAATTATGATTGGTTGAAAATGTCCTACTCACTATCAATTGTCCTAAAATGAGCTGGATGATTGTATTTCTCAACAAATCTAGAAAGAAGAGAAAGAATATCTATTTTTTTTTAGAAATAATAGTTTTTTTAAAATAAAATTTGAATAATTAAATTTTTTTATTTATAAATTTTTTAACATAATATTTTTAAAATATCCTAAATCTATTTTTATTAAATCATTTTTAACATATTCATTTTCAGGTTTTACCAAGTATAAAAACAAGCTGGATTATATAAATAGAATTAGTCTTTCTCGTTCGATGGATTAAAACAAACGGTGATAAAAAAAAAAGACTAATGAGAGAAAAACGCCTAAGTTTATGAAAAAGAATAATAATTAAAAGGGCTAAAATTCATATAACTATTCTAACTTTCATATGTAAAAGATGAATTGATTTAAAATATTTTATTTTATATATTCGTAAAATTCATGAGAAAGATTAAAACAAGAAAAATCAATCATTCGAAAACTATAGTTTGAGACCATCTATTTTTATTTTTTCAAATGTAAAAGTTTATAAATTTAAATTCCGATTTAAATCAAGACTACAACAATTTTGAATTCTGATTCAAGATCTATCCACATAAATCATGTTTGAAGTTACACAACTAATAAATAGTCCAGATTAACTTTTATTTAGACTTAGCTGACTTTTTTAAAGGAAAAATATTAGTTTTATATTAAAAAATGATACGAAAAATAGACGGTTTAATCCAACTTTATAAACCAATTTATCTAAACGTGTCCTTCAACAAATTAAACTCAACTACCACGTAACCTAACTGGGTTTTCTTTATATTTCTTTCTATGAAGAGATTCAAGAACAAAATTTATTGTAAATTTTTTTACCAAAATAAAAATGAAAGATGATCTCATAGAAGCAGGAGAAAACTAAAACGAGGAAAAGTCAGAAAAGGTGCAGATCGAGGAAAAATATTTGATGCACACTCATGTTTTGGACATATTATATTTATATAACTTTAGTTTTAGTATTGAGTGAATTATATTTGTGCTTAACAAATTACGAATATTAGTAAATTTAAGTTTAATTTATTTTTATAAACTGATTAAATAAAATAAGGTGAAATTTAGAATATTTTATATTATATTTTATATATATTAATTTAGTTATATTTTTAGATGATGTAAATATATTTCTCTGACGTCGAGAGTTCTTCGATCTTAAATATAAGATTAAAAATTGATAGATGATCCGATAATAATTGAAATTTTTTTAATAATCTAATAATAATTAAAAAATATTATTATAAATTCTGATAATACGTTAAAAATGAATTTTAACTCTAACTGATTCTCTTCTATCCATTTCGTATCCATTTATGTGGGGTTCACGAAACATTTTCTTAATTGAAATTTGTATTGCTTCAGACTTACGGAAGGAGAAATCGAGTAGTAAGTGTGGTAAAGGAATAAGAAAAGCTAATTCGTTTTGCAGCTGCAAATGATTTCCCTTTCCACGTGAAAGAAAGGAAGTCATAAAGGTCAAAAAAAGAGAAAGAACACTCAAAATTTGGATAGAGATGGGTATGGCAACTTTCATGATTTGATAATTTATGATTGCCCTCCACCTACTGTGTGGGACACTATCACAGTTAATGGAGTAGGGTCTCCAATGGTCCTACGTCACATAATGTTTTTCATCACATATCATATCATATCTTCCACTATACCCAAATCCATCCTTTAGTGTACATGAAAACAAAAAAAAGTTTTGGGTCCAAGTCAAAGTGCTCTAGAGTCATGGGTCTAGGGTTTTAAATTTCTCCAAGACAAAAAAAAGTAGTTTGTAGATTCATATTTCAAAATTGTATAACTATTATTAATATTATATATTAAGAAAATAAATAATTATATTAAAAAAAATTATTTTTTATAAAATAAATTTGTAAATAATATTTAAAATCAGTAAAAAATATAATTTTTCTTATAAATTTTTTATAAAATTTTTACTATCATAAATTCATAGATAAAATGTTAATAAAAAATTATTTTTTATCAAATATTTATAAAAAATTTTCAATAAATTTATAAAAAAAATTTCACAAATAAATTAATAAAAAAAATTTACAAATAAATTTATAAAATATTTTTCACAAATGAAAATTTTTTATAAAAATAAATCTGTAAAATATATATAAATAATTATTATTTTTTAAAAAAAAATAAATTTGTAAGAAATATTTTATAAATAAATAAATTTATTATTTTAATTTTGTAATAAGATAATAATGAATTAAGAAAAGATTAAAAAGTGATAAGTGATGTTTCCATTGCTTAATTCATTATTTCCAAAAATGAAGTGATGAATGTTCAATGTTTTACCGAATGAGATCCTATAATGTAAAAGCTTTTTGATCGTATAAAAAATAATAAAATTCATTATGATAAGATCCAAAATGAATTGGTATATACATCTGGAAATGAAATGAAGTTAAAAGTATAATGGCCTGAAAGTATTTTAAAAGGTAAACTGTTTTGATCTGATTTTTTAGTGCACTCTTGATATGAGTTATCAAGAACAAATTACTCATCTGGTGTAGATATTTCTACATTATTTGAATAATTAAAATATGTTTTAGAACTTTTTATTTTTATCTTGATATTAGAGTATTTTTAATAAAAAAAAATTGTTAATATAGATAAATATATTTTATTATCTTTTATAGATTAGGTGTTAGGAATTTTTAATAATTATTATTATAACAACAAATTTTTTATATCGGGTAAGCAACTTTACTTAGTACCAAATAATTTTAGGTTAAAATCTGACATGGTATCAGAGTTTATATCTAATTTGTTTCCTATTCTAATAAGTTTGTCTGGTTTGACAAATATCCGTAGAGAGGTGATGTTAAGGAAATCCTACATTAACTACTTCAATTTGCAATGTTTTTAGAATAGGGTCGCCTGATTCGGTAGGCATTTGTAAAGGAGGGATGTTGGGAGAAAACTTACATCACCTACCTCAATTTGAAGAGTGTGATTTATATATCGGTTAAACAATTTCACTTAATATCAAATGATTTTAAGTTGAAATCTGATAAAACTCACGTGAATTACCTTTGATATCGAAAAATATAATTTTTAGTTTTTATTATGTTACATCATTTAATTATATTATAATAGAAAAAATTCTAAGAAATTCCATACAACTCATATTGAAAAGTATAATTTATAGATTCTATTCTACCTATAATTTATAGATTCTATTCTACCTATGTATTTATTATTCTAAAATGAATAGTTTGTAATTTTCATGAAAATATTTTTTATATAAAAAAAATCTTAACTTGAAAACATATATATTTACATTGCATTTTCTCATTTGACAAAATAATGGGAAAATATCAACAAATAATGTGAAAGGTTTAACTATTAAACCTTTTCTCAAACATTTTGGGAAAGTCATGTAAATAATACTGTATGTGTAGTTAAAACTCAAATTTCAAACATAAGAGAAGCTTTACTTCAACTAGTACAACAATATAATGATCCAAACATTAG
The DNA here is from genome assembly GCA_016859785.1 of Macrotyloma uniflorum. Lineage (NCBI taxonomy): Eukaryota > Viridiplantae > Streptophyta > Magnoliopsida > Fabales > Fabaceae > Macrotyloma > Macrotyloma uniflorum. The sequence goes on along the minus strand of BDMB01000097.1, from coordinate 235,363 downwards.
GAGCGAAGCTGAATCTCTAGCATGAAATGGAATTGAAACTTTGATTTTTATTTATATATATATATATATATATATATATATAGTATGATTATTTGGTATTTGTTATTAATAGCTGTAAATAGAATAAGCAAAAGTTTACAAATAAAAGACATGTGTATCGATGTGGCTAGAGAACTAGGAAAAGGTTTAGTTAACTACTTAGAAAATTACAAAGAATTAGGTTTTTAAATGCTATTATTAGTGAAAAAGATTCCAAATGAAATAGATATTGAAAATTTATTTAAAAACTTCAAATTCTTAAAAAAAAAAAAAAAAAAAAAACTAGGATGAAAATATAGTTAAATACATTATTGTTAGAACTAAACGGTCTAAACGATTCAATCCTATATCTTTAGTATATTAGATTATGTTGTTTATGTGTGTTAGATTCAAATATAGATAAACCTATATCATCATGAAAATAATCACTAAAATAAAAATATTAAATATTGATTCTATTAAAGATTTCACGTTACTTAGTGATATGACCAAATTAATGTATATAAGTGGGGGCAAAACCTCATCTCATAAGCTGATTTTATGAGGTTGAGTTAGGCTCAAAGCCCACTTCTGTTATGGTATCAGAGCCTATCCTAACAAAGTTGTTGGGCCTATCACACCACCCGACCTACATATGTCGTCCTATAATTGTCTTGACACAATTGTCCTGTCTGTCTGTCCAGTCTCATGTTCGAACTAATGTAATCTCGACGTGGAGGAGGTGTATTAAAGATCCCACATTGTGGGGGCAAACCTCACCTCATAGGCCGGTTTTATAAGATTAAATTAGGTTCAAAACTCACTTCTGTTGATCAATTTTTTATTACCACTTATTTATTTATAGTGAGTGATTTAATGATTGAATAAATTTATAATCCAAATCAATAATTGAATATATAACTAAATTAAAATTAGTAACAGAACTTATGATTGAGATCAATAAGCAAATTAGTGATAAAAATATGATTAAATATGTGACTAAAATTAGTGATTGAATTTATAATTGAAATCAATTATCTAATTAATAATTTAATTAATGATTAAAATCTATAATTAAAATTAATGATCCTATTAATCAGATCTGTAACCGAAATCAATAATCATTTTAGTAATTAATTTTAAATTTGAAAATAAATCACTAAATTTGACCACTACTTTTTTTTATTAAAAAATAATAAACCTACTAAATATATAACATATAGTTACACTAATATAGTTACACTAATATAGTTACTTGAATCTTCATAACTTAATTTCATAAATCAAACAAATTTGGAGAAGTAAAATAATAATAATTTGATTATTATTAATTTCAAGTTGTATTCCTTTCCTCTCCACCCAACACAAATGACATAATAAAGTGTAGTTCTGCTAGAGAAAATTGGTGGGCTAGTGTTGTTTCTTTAGGACCTTTCATTTATACATCATTGGGAAAAGGAAATCCTAATAATATGAAGAAGCAAGAGGTTATGCAAAATTTTGGAAGCCTATTAAGGTTTTGACATCACACATCACACGTTAACGGAGATGATAAAGTCATTTTTGCTATATTGAATTGTTATTACACATATTCGAGTATCTTAAAGACTATATTTAATTCCTTATGATATTATTTACTCCTCCTAATTCCTTCGATCTACATAAAAGATATTTATGATTATATTTTAACATTTAAGTTAGTAAAAAGTGTAAACATAATTTAATATATGATTAGAGTAAAATGATTCTACCTTGATTAGAATAATTTATTTATAAATAGTGTAAAAACATATTAACTTTAGTGAATCTTAACTATAAAATCTATTAACATTACGCATCACCTTTAACCTATTGGGGGGAGAGGTATTTGATCTTTAACTGATTATCATAAAAATAATAAATTTAAACTCAATATTATTAGATTGATAAAGTGAATCTAATACATATTAAGAATAACTTAATACATATTTATCATTCAATTTGTGTAGGTCTCAACTTGACTTATCTAATACATGAATATACAAAATTATTTTTATTTTTTAAATTAAATAAATAAATAATTACTTAATTAACTTAACTAAACATCAATTCAATGTGTATTTTTCATAGGTCACTTGAAGTGTTTTTTTTTTTAATTTAAATTTTCATCTTAAATATAATTTAATCAATAATTTTAGTGTTTTAATGTAAAATATGAAAGTACAAAATGTTAATTTTTTAAAGTTAATATTTTTCTATTTAAAATTAATTGATTTTAATTCTATATTATTAAGATTTGAGATTAGCATTTGAAAAAAACTTATTAATGATACTAAAGCAAAAAAAGATGATAAAGATTTTCCACATAAAAAATTAAATATCTAGAAATTTTAAAAACAAAAGGAGCTGAAAACCTAATTATTGTAATATACTTTTTTTTTTCTAATGTAATAGCAAAAATAAATTATGTTCCTCATAAAATTCTTCTAAATAATCCTTATTGAATTAGGTGTCCTATATAACTAATAACCTCAAATTATTATATTCCAAATTAAATATCCTTAACATTATCATAAAAAATAACCTAAGCTTGACTTACATTTTTCCACCTTAAATTTTGGATACGAAAGAATTTTAATTAGATATTTGATAGATACAAATTCAAAATCTAGAGATTAATACAAAGAAAGGAAATTTGTGCATCCTCAAGCAAAAATAATATTCATACTAAATAATTTTTTCTTAATACATAACACTCTATATATCTTACCTTTATTTATTTTATCATATACTTTAATAATCAGGCTTGTTGCTAACAAATTATTTTCCATTTTACTACACAGTGAATTAAGAATTGGGTATTATTCTCTTCAAATGACATATTATTGGTATGATGCATATAAATAGTATCTCTTCCCTCTTAAACTTTCTTTTCTTGTGCTTTGACATTTAAGAGTGATTAGGAAATAGTTAAAACTGTTAGTCATGGTCTTTAATTGCTAGGTTGTATTTTTCATACATGTGTTCACTAATTAGAATTGACAAAATTATAAAACAACAATTAAGAATTGCGCAAGGAAGGAAAACAAAAAGAAGGTACCAAAAATTAATAATTAATAATTTAATCATAGTATATAATTTGAAACTAATGATTATATTCATATAATTATGTGTATATATAAATTTAAAAAAAAAATATAATGTTAACCCATATAGTAAAGAATAGTTAAATAAGAAAGATGATTTTGGTAAAAGGTAAAAAATTATTTTTAGTTAAGTTTTGAAGCATATAAATAGAAAACTAAATATTTTATTTTTTATTATTCAGTTTCATCATCTTTCTAAAATTTCCCTTTTCAAAATCTATTTCTTTCTAAGATCTCTCACTCATTTCTCATCATTTTTAAGATCCGAGCATATCATTAGAAAGCTCTTGAAGAGTAGAATACTTTGGACTGACTAGAATCTCCATTTGGATAAATTTTCAGTGCTCTATTTTGCAAAGAATGTTAGGTTGGGTGGCTGTTTTGGGCGTTTTGGGACCTCCATGCATGTGTTTTCTTTTGCTTCTATATGGTTCCATGTTAGATTAGGTACATAGTAATATATTTGATTTGATGATCAGACATTCACAAAACAAATTAGAGCACTTGGAACTTTGCTTAGAAGAAGCGATAGTGCATTGTTTTAGGAACTCCTTTAAGGTAAGGGAAGCTAGTTAGTTTTATGATTCTGGGAAGTTTCTGAGTTATGATTAAGTTGAGGATAAATGTGATCTTGATTTGGTCATTCTATATTGTGATGTGTAATTTAGGGAGCTTGTTATATTGAAATGTCCATTTGAATTAATTATGCTATGATATTGAATTGAATGTTGATCTATTATAACGTGGAAATTGTAATGTGTGTGTGATGGTTTGGCCTATTGATGTGTATGATATAGTATGTGATAAGATTTCAAATTGAATGCAAACTTATAGAAGTTAAAATCTGGTTTAAACTGATTTTGTTGTGGTGTGATGAACTGGAACGTTGTTGGTTAAATCTTGGAAAGAGTATACCTTAAATTATTGACCCTCAATTTATGAAAACAATTCCCAAAAGTGATGATTACAAACTATTAGGACTTTGAAGAGGGATGTGCTGACCTTCAATTAGGGGTTACATTAATTCTTTGGTTTTTGTGATAATTGTTACTATGTTGAACTGAAATAGATTTTCTTGATGGAATTAATGTATTGGAATGTATGTTGAATTATGTGTGAATGAGTGCAAGTTAAATGAATTGGTTGTTTTATGTTTAATTTGGCCTATTGAAGGGTATGAAATGGTATGTGATGAAATTCTCAATTTGGATGAAAAACCTGTAAAACTGTGGAAATCTGGTTTGAGTTAATTTTGTATTGTAATATTTTGTAGTTAGTTGATTAGAATTTTGAGAAGAACTTACTTTGAATCAGTGACACAATATTTTAAAAAAACATACCTAAATTGATTTATTTGAACCCTCTAGCAGTGTTAAGAAAGAAAATTAGACCAAAAGATTAAAGGCTAACTCTTCTGTAGAATTCTAATTTGTATAAAATCCACTCTAATTATGGCAAGACTGAGAACTATAATTGAAAATTTGTTGGATTTTGGATGAGACTGGTGTACTGAATAAAATGTTATTGAAATTGCTTGTTTGATTACCTGAACATGTTGAAATTCATAGTAGTAAAAATTTAATTAGATGTAGTATTGACACCTGACTGAATGTACTTGGATGAATGTTGCAATTGTAATAAACTTTTGTGTGGTTTGCTAGTGGAATGTATGAATCTGAATGGATCGGAAGTAAATGAATTATGATTTGAGCTATGACTTTGAGGACCACCTTAAGTGGCTGAATTGTGTAGAAGAATCATTTGAATATTTTGATCCCTACCTATAAAACCCAATTATAACTTGTATTTTTGTACTCTTTGAAAATATAAATGAGTCAATGGATTAAAGAGATTCAAGTGGAATCTCTTGCAAAATTTCTGTACTACATAAAATTTGCTAAGCAGATTGGTCTTGTTACAAAATAAGGAAATTGCGTTGAAATTTTAGGACTAATAATGTGACGGATGAATAATAGTATGTGATTGGTACTCAGAAACATGAATTGGCACTAAGGTCGTGTAACTCCTTGATAGGAAGGTTTATTTCTTGAATATGAAATGGGCAAGAGACTGTTTAGTTCATATTGAGGAGAAATTTATTATAATGTGAATGAAATGTGGCATGTAATAGGTTAGTGTGTATGGATAGGGATATGTCATAAGGTATTCAGATCACAATTTGATTCAAGGTCATATAGACTGAGACCATATGTGGTGAGAGGTCGATGGAGGTTCCGTTAGTTGCTCTGAAAAGACAATTAGATAGGATTACCCTGATGTGGTATTGGCTATGAGTAGTAAGGGGATGACGGTGAGGTGAAACAAACTCAGTTAGTCAGTTGATCATAATAAGACCTATGATCCTGTTTTCGATACATGGATGACATTAAGGTGAAACAGACTCAGTTAGTCGGTCATTATAATACCCATGGTCCATGTTTTGATACATCAAGTGTTAGCCTTAAATATTTGAGATCCATAAAATCTTCCGAAAGACGTCGGTCTTGTTTGTGATATGTAAATTTTTATATGTGTAAGGCCTTAGATAGACCCTTGCACTTGAATATGTTGTGCAATATTATTAATTTATGCATGATACTCTTTTGTATTACTAGCTTACCCTACTTTGTTGTGTAAATATGTTAACTGCTATAATCATTTAATTTGCACAAAAATAAATGCCAAGTTTAGAAATGATTAATCGACTGGGTGGTAGTAGATATAAGGTTATAATAATAGAAGTTAAAAATATTAAGAAAAAAAAATATAATCTATATTTTTAACTTTTATTTAATTTTTCTTAGACAATATAATAAAATTAGTCTTTTTAAAACTTAAAATATATTAATATAACTAATGTTTTGAGTATATTACACATATATCCATAAGAAATTATAAGTTTATATAATAATAATTTAAATATAATTTTAATCATCCTATTTTAAAAAATAGAAATTTAATCCTTTGTTTAAAAAAAATTATAATTTTGACCAAATTTTTAATTTTTATATGTTTTATTTATTAATTTATTTATTTTGATAAAGTGGATTTAAACTTTTTATATATATATATATATATATATAAATAAAGGTTTATTTAATAAATATAAATTTAAGATATGAAATAAATAAATAAATGTTAACAAAAATAAAAATTAGATCAAATTTATAGATTTTTAATTGACTTATTATGTCTGTAGATAAATCAAAATCATAGAATGAACAAATTAGAAGAAGGAAATTTATATTTAAATTTAGTATTACAGTATTAATAAAGTAATAATTTTAGAAATTTATGATTGATTATTAATTCTTGGTTTTTTTAAAATGATAAAAGTTATTTACTTTTTAAAATAATTTACAAACCAATAAATAATTAAATTAGTAATCAACTTTATGAATAAAAGTATTTATAAATTTAAATATTTCAAATTCAAAAATTTTAAAATTAAATATTTATATATAAAATTTCAAATTATATAAGGATTAACATATTAATTTAACCTAAAAATAATTGTTTTTAGTTCAATAAACTGGTGTTTTTAAAGTTTAATAATATAGATGGATTCTAGTATGAAATTTGAAACACTAAACAGTGATTCAATAATAAAAGAAGTTTGAGATAAATTGTTTTGTGTTTCTGCTATTCACTCATCGAGAGAAAGGATAAATTATGTGTATTTTAAAATTATATAGAGTAAATTATATAAACAAGTAAAAGAGAAAATTGAGAATAAATTCAATGGTTCTATAAAAGAAAAAGTAATTATGTCTAATATTATTGTATTTGACAATGACAAACGAAAATTGTTTTATAAAAACATAATCAAATATCTCAAATATTTAATTCAAATTACTAAAAAAAAGTTTCTTTTTATAAAAGAAAAACTCTCATAAACTTTGGCAACACAAAACAAGATAGTAAAGAAGAATATGGTTACCCCTTATACTGTTTCTCCAATTTTCTCAACAACAACCCTTCAAATTAATTCTCTTTTTAACCACCTACCACACAGCACCTATAACTCTGAAGGTTTGTGATTAGATTTCTGAAATTCGTGATTGGAGCTTTAGGCTTCGTGATTTTAATATATAACACGTTAGAAACAGAAATACTAGTATATAATAAACATATTTATAATTATATTATAAGCGTATAAAAATTTTAATATTTACAACAAGGTTTCTCAAAATTCTAGAACTTGCTTATAATTATTTATAATTACATGGATATATAAATATGTATAATATTTTTCGTCTTTTAGAGTTAAATCTTCTAATTTAAAGTTTCTTATAAAATAGAAGTTTTTTTTTTCTTCTAATAATATAAGAAATAAATAACTTCCTTAGTATTTGGAGGTCTGATAATACCTTCACAATAATATAAACACATAATATGACAAATTTTTCCTCCCAAAACAAAATTTAAAGTTATATTTAAATAATTCTCTCATAATGATATAAACACATAACATAGACAAATCTTTTCTCCCAAAGTAAATTTAGCGTCTGATTGTTTATAAGGAAAGAGAAAATTTAGCGTGTGATTGTTTATAAGGAAAGAGAACGAGCGGGGAAAAGCGTAGAAAGGCCAAAAATTAATATATAAAATCACGAACTTAAAGAAAAAATTATATTCGTTTTTCTTCTTTAAAGAAATACGAAAAATTTGTGTTAATCCATAATATATATTAAAATATTAATATATTTTATATTATTATAATAATAAAAAATTAATATAATATTAAAATAATAAATTATTAATAATAAAAAATATTAAATAAAATTGTTAATATTTATATTATTTTAATAATATTAAAAAAACATATTTTTTATATTTATTTTTTATTATAATAATAATAATTTTTAAAATATTAATAATAATATTTATTTTTTATTTTATAATAATAATAAATTTATTAATAATAATATTAAACTATATATATTTTTTAATAATAATAATAATAATAATAATAATAATAATAATAAAATTTTAAAATTTTTAAAAAATTATTAATAATAAATAATACTATTTCACTTTCTACTCCTTTCTTCTCTCTTTCCTTTAATCCAAACAACTTTATTTTCTCTTTTCTTTCTATTCATTTCTTTCCTTTTCTACTCCTTCAAATCCACTCTTCAATCCAAACAACTTTACTTTATTATTATTATTATAACAAAAAATAAATACAAAAAATATATTATTTTAATATTATTAAAATAATATAAATATTAACAATTTTATTTAATATTTGTTATTATTAATATTTTTTTATTTTAATTTTTTATTATTATAATAATATAAAATATATTAATATTTTAATACATATTATCGATTAACACAAATTCTTCGCATTTCTTTGCTATGAAGGAAAGAAGAAAAACGGATGTAATTTTTTTTTAAATTCGTGATTTTATACGTTGATTTTTGAGTTTTCTGCTATCCCCGCTCGCTCTCTTTCCATTGCCAGAAACAAACAGGCGCTTAAAGTTACATTCAAACTAGATTCTATAGTAAGTAGTGTTTGGTCTATTCGATTTAGGAATACAAATATATATGATAAAAATGTCTTTTTGTTATTCAATAAATACATAGTTATCTCCACATTCTAAACTAAATTATGTTACTATAAGTTTCTTAATTTCCTTTGTTATCTTCAACTTTTAAAAAATAAGTGTGAAAGTGAGTCTTCTCCTCATTACTAAAATATAATTCATCGCATTTATTTCTTATAACTTTACATATAAGCATATATTGATACAAAAGTAAGCATACACATTAACTTTTTTATAATATGATCATAGTTTCTCAATACCAAGGTACCATAGGATTCTCACCTTGCCCACATACAACCAATTTATGTAAGCCTTACATTAGGTAGATATAATTTGTGTGAATCATGACCTCTTAAAAAAAAATAAAGTCATAAAATCAGTCGGTAAAGAGAGATAAGAAAATTATTAATCTTCTATCCTAAGGTTCAAGACTTCACCTATAATAATTTTTTATATTAAAATCAATCATTAATATTAATTATTATAATTGATTTGAATAATATATTAAAATTTGAAAGAAATAGATGAATATATACTAAATCTATTGAGTTCACCATAATTTTGCTCAATGATATAAAGAAAATTTTAAATCGTAGCGTTTAGTATAAATTCATTAAATGGATTTTAATCCACTAAACCATTTTTAATACATTGAGTGATTTTTAATCTATTAAATAATTTATTTTTGGTAAATCACTAGCATTTTAGAAACCATTAACGGATTTCATGAAAATAAGAAATTGGTTTTCAAAATACCTATTCCATTAAGTAATTTTTGTGACTATTGAGAATTTTTAAGTAGGTTTAGCAAAATAAGAATCTGTTAAGTGAAAATAATCAACGAAATTGTCTCATTATATTTTCTAATTTCTAAATTAGTAAATATATTAATATTTAATCCAACACACTAATTTTAAACACAAAAGATTGAAGATTAGAATAAAGAGTCAATTTTTCTTATTTTAAATAAATTCTTGGATGTAAAAAAAGGAGTGAGAAGTTTCTTAATAATCACAAAAAAAATAATTTTTTAAAATAAAAAAAGAATAGGTAAGATAGAAGTAAGATTAGAAACCTAAATGATGAACATTTTACCTTGAATTAATAAAAAATGAAATAGAAAAGGATTTTAACAAAGGAGTGGAACTTGGTGTTTTCTTTTCACTACCTGAAGACTCTAAAAATGAGAGTAATTTTGAATTTTGATCACTCAAGGGGTAATAAGCTTTTCTCACAATTAGAGAGTTCCACTTATGTGGCTTAAAATTCAATGTCTTATGAGTAAAGAAAATCATATTCCCTTCTTTCATACATAGACGTGCGCTTCCCATTTCAATGGAACATTGGACTTGGTGTCTTACTTTTATATGAATTGGGTCATGATTAGGGTAATAATTTAATTAACATAATTAATCCTTTACTTAATAGAGAATTTAGCAAGAGTTTTGGTTTATATAAATTATATTTCTATTAACATAAAATTTTTAACTTTTTATATATTCAAGAATATAATTTAGGTCAAAATATTAAAATGATACATTTAATATAAACATTACCTTTTCGAACGACATAAATGATTTATTTTTCGAAAAATATTCGTATGTATTAAAGAATAATTTATTATTCAAAGAATATTTGTGTGTGTTAAGTTTTGAAAAACTTGTTAAATAATACTAATGTTATAAGTTAGAAAAAGTAGTAAAGAATACTATGTTTTCAATTTTGTCTAATAGTGAAACTTGACTTGTTATCATTAAATATATAATTTTCATAAAAATTTGACTAGAATTTTTTTAAAAAATAATATTGTTTTAAAAAAAATATACAAATGAACTTTATCTTATTTTTATTTATTCATATAAAGTTATCATATACAGTTATTTATTATTTATTGTTCATGTTGTTATTCAATTATTGAAAATCACTCAAATAGATTTAATTACTAATTATTTTGTAACAAATCCAATAATAATATTTGTAAATCACAATTAAACTCAACTATATTATTTAGTATGAGGATATTAGAAATAGGTAAAAGTTTGTCCAATACATAGCATATTCTTGAGTGAAAAATAAACTATTACAGGAAATGTCATAATTTTACCCAAAACATACATTTACAACATTTCTATTTCTGCATAAAAAATGTTTGACTCTTACTTATCATAGTCTTAATCATTTAGGAGAGTTACCTGCAACAAAATCTGCTCTCGAGTCAAAACACTATTATAGTAGTACAAGAAAATTCACAAAGCAAACAATACAAGGGTAAGCTAAAATAAATAAGGTTAAGCTCATATTTAAAACAATCCAAAATAACTCAAACATATTTAAGAATTCAAATCATCAAATTCAATTAGTTCACTCAATTATATTCACAATACAGTATTTTCACATTTTGATATCTATAATACCTTATCTACTAGACAGACTTATCCAGATCAAACATACAGAATCTTTGACCTCAGAGGCTAACACTTGTCATGTTATTGGTCACCAGGCCATAGGCCTTGTCCATTCTGGTTCTTTTTTACCTTAGACCCCTATCTATCCCACTCTGGTACCACAAAACAGGATAATTCCCAAGCATCTAGCAGATGACAACAACCACTCTTGTATAATACAAGTGGAACCCCTATCGACCTCAAATCATATGGTACCTTCATCCTCCTGACTAGGGTACCATTTGAAGTCTGGGTACCTCCTTTACCGTAGATCTCGATAATTCCATATATAGTAGACCATGCCAAATAACATCCCCCTATAATTATTTGACTCCAACACAATCTTCACAAATAATTTACAATCATGTAGACCATTTCACTCTATCATCTTAATCATTGCACATCAACTTATTCCATTTATTATCAACAAGCATTCACGTGTGTCTCATTCATAAATAAAAGTACCTAATATATATATATATATATACATATATATATATATATACGGGTGTTCGCGGTGCGGTTTGGTTCGGTTTTTCGCTAAAAATTATCCGAACCAAATAAAAAAATTATTTGCGGTTCGGTTTGGTTTGGTTTGAAATAAAAAAAAATCTGAACCAAACCAAACCAATTTTAGCGGTTTGGTTTGGATCGGTTATTGCGGTTTTTTTTTTAATTTTATTTTTTTATTAATAATTGACTATTTTTATCTTTTTAAATAATAAACTAATAAAATTATATCATTAACTAGATTTCATATGGTTAGATAAAGGATTGAAACAAAAAATGATAATATTACTATTTAATTTTTTGCACACTTTTGTTCAATTATATTTTATAATTATTTTTTGTATTTTTAGTACCAATTTTTATCAATATATTTGTCATTACAGATTAAA
>BDMB01000097.1:158654-219030 GCA_016859785.1 Macrotyloma uniflorum | reverse complement strand
ATTTAAATAAATTTTTATTTAAATTTATTATGTAATATTAATAATATTTATTTAAAAATATTTAAATGTTTTAATATATATATATATATATATATATATCTAAATAGTATAGTTAATTAATTTTTTTATTTTTATATATAAATATTAATAATTTTTTTAATTTTAATTTTAAAATTATTCTATGAAAAAAAAAAAACTTACCATATTTTATTTTACTCTATGTAATGTTAAAATTTGATTTTAATAACTAAATAACTAAATGATGAAATAAATAGTAAATAAGTTTGTTTGAGTGATTTTTAAAAATTAATGATAGGATGACAAATAGATAGATTTATTAAATAAAAATGAGATAAGTTTAATTGTGTAATTTTTCTAAAAGATTTGGATTTGTAGTGTTAAGTTCATAAGCCATTGATAAAAAAAATTCTACAATGTTTTTTTTCCTCATGAAAACCCAACAAATTACAAAAGCAAAATTATGTGTTCAATCAAAGGTAGTTACATATTCTATGTTCTGATTAACTTAACCAACGAAACACAACATAACCCATCAATTAACCTCGAAATAAAGATACAAACATTTAGAACTTCTACTTTCTGCACCACACTCTTACTTGATCCTAGAACAATATTAAACAAACCAATACAAAATCCAATTCAATCTAGCATTAATTTAATTTCTTCAAAACATCAAAACCATATAAAACATCAAAACATCAAAACCTATGTGGAAGAGTTAAGCTCATGATTAGAGCTGTTGTAAAGAAAATGAAAATGTTAAAACGGAGGATATTCTCTACTCCTTCATCAATCTTTATTGTCCCATTTAATAAGGGTGAATTTCAGGAAAATATTAAAAAGGAGGATGTTCTCTACTTCTCCATTAATCTTTATTATCCCATTTGATAAGGTGAATTTCAGGAAAAGGTTGGTGGTGATGAATGTAGTTATTATAAAGAAAAAGGCCATTAGAAAGTACAATGCCTAAAATGATTAAAGTTTCAAAAAATACCTCCATGACGATCTGTTACTTCTCCAATTGAGCATTCATCCAATTTTTGTATCACTTCTTAAGTACTTGATCTTGCAGAAAAATTTCAACAATTTTTTACTACTCAGTCACATGTCATGTTTACTTATCTTTAAAAGTATACGTTCAAAGGTTGATCCTTTTGAGGTGGTTTGAGGAATGGTTGAGAAAACTCGAGAAGTAAAATTAGGTTTACATCCTTCCTAAAAGTAGCCAACATACGCTGCTACCTCAGAGAGCAGCTCCAAAAGAGTGTTATCCTCATCACCGCAAAGTGAGGGTTCATAATCTAGGCCACCACAACCCACCACAATTATTATATTTCAAAAAGATTGAGAGAAACAAATCATTATCATCAACATTAACAAATACAACGAGATCAGTTGTCATTTCTTCAACATCAAAAGCAGAACAAATTTGTAGTTGTAGCTATTGTCAGGTAATTTTAAAAAAAATACTTTTATTACTTTCATATTACCATGACACTACAAGAAACATGGTGGAATTTCGAAAGCTCAACATCTCGAGATGAAACACATCATCAACTTCACAAGAAGCATTTGGTTAACTCCAAATAGAAGAGTTAAGTCATTCAAGCTCAAATTCAACTTTGAGTATCACTCGGCCAACAATGATTGAAATACATCACCCGAGCATCACTCGGCCAACAATGATTAAAATACGTCACCCGAGTATTACTCGGCCAACAATGACTGAAATACGTCACCCGAGTATAACTCGGCCCACAATGATGGAAATACGTCACTCGAGTATCACTCGGCCAACAATGACTGAAATACGTCACCCGAGTATCACTCGGCCAACAATGACTAAAATACGTCACCCGAGTATCACTCGACCAACAATGATTGAAATACATTACCCGAGTATCACTCGGCCAACAATGACTAAAATACGTCACCCGAGTAAGCACTTAGCCAAATATGACTGAAAAATGTCACCCGAGTAAGCACTTGACCAAATATGACTGAAAAATGTCACCCAAGTAAGCACTCGGCCAATTTTGACTGAAAAACATAATCTCCAAGTAAGACCTCGATCAAATCTGAATAGACAAACTCGTTTCAACTTTTTCGCTTCACGACTTGGGGGGTTTGTGTACCGGATGGACCCAACCATTGGGCTGAGAATCAACTAAGGCCTTAGTCAATAGGCCGAGAAGTGCCCGATGCTTGCACTAAGCGAATGGGCCAAGATCATCCCGATTCATTAATGTAATATTCTGCTATAATTACAAAATATTCGTAACAGTTCTGGAAAGGAAACAAATTATCATAACGGATCCCAAAAGTAAAAGCTCATGAAAGGTAATTATGTATCACGTTATTATAAATAGACATGCCTACCAGGTATACACTCACTCAAAACCTAATTTTAAACCCTGCCTACACTGTATACTGACTTGAGCGTCAGAGTGTAAACGCAGGTACCCCCTACACGGTCCTGAAGGAGTCAGGAGTAGACCGAGATGGAGATTGGGAAGACCGAGAAAGAGAGGAAGAAAAGCAGCAAAGAAGGTACTCGACCCTTGTACCCATCTACGCGATCCTGAAGGAGTCAGGAGCAGACCGAGAAGGAGTCTGGAGTTGAGCGAGAAGGAGAAGAACAGAAACAACAAAGAAGGTACTCAACCCTTGTAAGTATATATATATATATATATATATATATATATCCACACAGTACACAAAGCATGATTGAAATAATTGTAAGTATATAACAAATTCAACCACCTAACTTAAAGACTATAGAAATTTTTTTTGTATATTTTGTAGATGTTTCTTTAGTTTTTAAAAGATAATAAAGGATAAATATTTTTATCTTAATTGTATATAGAAAAATATAATAATAATTGAGTCTTCACTTAAATTATAATTATTTATTTAATTCAAACACTAGTGTTAAGTGTGATATATTATGTTTGAATTTTATTATAAATCAAAATCAAACTAAATCAATTTCTTTTTTATTTTAGTGTTTAGTTAGGGTGAATATTTTATCAAAGTATGAACCAAACCGAATTTCAAACACCCGTATATTTGGTTTCTTATTATAATTGTAGTTGACAAAATGGATCTAACTTGATAGACTGACAATAAATGAAAAAAAATGATGAACTAAATTATATATGTGAAAATTTTTTGTGTCTAGAAATGTCATATTTCATGAAACAATCCTACCATTCAGAAAAACTAAGCCCAATGATGGTCTCTAACACCACTCCACCTCTTCCCTCATTATCTTCCATAACTTTGCCCAACAACACTTACCCTTATGTAAACCCCATTTCTCCATTTCCCCCTCCCAATCAAACACATCACCTTCCTTATCCTCATTTAACTAATCACCATCAATCATCCACAACAACTCACTATTGTCATCACCACCCACATATATTTCACCTATGACCACCACATAACCCATTTTTTAGCCACGTCGTTCAACTTGCATTCCTCAGCTATCAACTCGGCTTCGTGAATTTGTTAGTAGCACCTTTACTACTTCGTCAAACCAACCCTTCTCAAAGTGTGAATATCCAATTAAAAAGTAAATTTCTTACTCTCAGTTACCTCCTTCTAATCACAAATTTTTCATGTCTCTTTTTTCTAAAACTGAACCCTCTACTTACAAAGAGGCATTTCACAACCCTTGTTGGAATGAGGCAATGAATGCTGAGATTGATGCTCTGAATTTAAATCAGAATTGGGATATTGTTGTTCCTCCTCCTAATGTTAAACCCATATGATGTAAATGGTTCTACAAGATCAAGCGTAGGGCTAATGGTAGTATCGAGATCTACAAAGCACGCCTTGTTGCCAAAGGTTTTTCTCAAATTGAGGAGATTGATTATATGGAAACCTTCTCCCTTGTAGTAAATATGACTACAATTCATGTTCTTTTGGCTTTAGCATCTGTCAATCGCTGGCACTTACAATAATTAGATATCAACAATGCCTTTTTGCACAGAGATTTGACTGAAGATGTTTATATGACTATTCCTCCTGGCATTCATTTCTACCCTAGTTCACATTACTACAAAATTCGCAAATCTTTATACGGACCGAAGCAAGCTAGTTGTCATTGGTATGAGAAACTTTCTCTTCTTCTTTTATCTTGTGGATATCAACAGGTCCAGGTGGATCTAGCCTCTTTGTTAAAATTCATGGGACTAATTTCACAGCCTTGATGGTGTAGGTTGATGATATTGTTTTGCCAAACAATTGTCTTCATGAAATTAAGAAGATCCTAAACTCCAATTTCCACATGAAGGATTTGACAAATCTTAAATGTTTCAGATGCTGAAATTTCAATTTGTCAATAAAAATATTACTTAGATTTGTGATCAGATTATGGTATGTTAGATGCAAACCATCCACCACTCCAATGAATTGTTCATTACGTCTTCATACAGATTCAAGTGCACCATTGTCTTATTCCCTCTCTTATAGATGTTTAATTGGTCGATTATTGTATCTTACGAGCACGCGTCCCGACATTGCTTTTCCTGTCCAACAACAAAGTCAATTCATGTCTAACCCAACTCAAGTTAACATGTTCATGTTCTATTGGGTTTCAGCGATGCAGATTGGGCTATCTGCGTTGATTCTCGTCGGTCTATTACAGGATATTGTATCTTCATTGGCAATTCTTTGGTTTCTTGGAAAACTAAGAAATAGAACACAATATTTATATCTTCTTTAGAAGCCAAGTATAGGGCACTTGCTTCCACCACATGTGAATTGCAATGGCTCATTTATTTACTGTCTGATATGGGAATTTCATGTTCAAAGCAACAACCTGTCCTGTATTGAGATAACCAAAATGTCCTTCATATTGTCGTCAATCCTGTTTTTCATGAATGTACAAAACATCTGGACATATACTATCATCTCGTTCGTGAGAAAGCTCAACCAGGACTTATGTGACTGCTATCTGTTTCATCCTCCAACAACTTGTTGACATATTTACAAAGGTCATTCCTCGTCGCTTATTTACGGTTAATTTATCCAAGCTGGAGTTGTTTGATATTGACTCACCTCCAGCTTGTAGGGGGTAAAATAGAAGAAGTTAAATCCTTAACCCAATAATATCAGTAGCTTCTAGATGATTTATCTTTACTGCTACCTATCACCTAAATATCTATAACTTCTAGATACTTTGTCTTTTCTCTGTTGCCTATCACCTTATATATATATATATACATTATCCACATTGGGAATATTAAGAATCATATATTATCATATCTATAACTTCTAGATACTGTGTCTTTTCTGTTGTCTATCATCTTATATATATATATATATATATACACATTACCCACATTGGGAATATTAAATATTATATATTATCCTTGTACATCTGTCTTTTCTATCTGTTATCATATAAAACGAGCACAAGAAAAAACAATACAATACAATAATTTTAACGAAAGTAAAAATATTTTGAAGCAAACTTAAAGAGCATTCATGAAGGTTAATCACATCAAGCTAGGTCAACCCATTTAACACATAGTTATGATTGATAATGAATAAATGGACCAAGTGGGAGAATATAACTATTTCGTTCAAGATTTAAAAAATGTTCATAAACATTCAAATGTTTACCCTTATTGCCTGTGATTGTGATTCATTATTCAATCTATATTTGTTACTAACATTCTCACTTTTTTTGAAGTTTATGACAAATAGAGATTTTTATATATACCACAAGTTTTATGTTTTGGACCATTAAAAATATTATTCTTTTAAGTATAAAAGATAATTATGTATTGAGAATAAAAGATTTGAAAACTAAAAACATATGATTAGAGAATAAAATGAATCTCTACTTACCTAACAAAAAGAAAAATACTTTGAATTTTGAAGTTTTAAAACATGTAGAATTTTTAATTATATAGACACAAGAGTTCTTTTTATCGATAAACAAGAAAAAAGATGTAAACATTAAAATGTCATACGTTGTTTTTCTTTTCTTGATTTTGCGACTACAAAAATGTGTATCTCATGATACCTTCAATAGTACACTCTCAAATTATTCCAATGAAATGATATATACGGTATTCAATATTTTCAAAATCATAAAAAAATGGTTTGGAAACATTTTCAAAATTGTCTCCCACCGTGCTAAATATTACCTTCTCAAAATGAAGCAGTTGTTTGAATTATTAATGAAAGCTTTATCATTTACCAAATCACACACTAAATATCATCTTACATTCTTCCATGTCTTTCAAAAAATACTATATAGAAGAATGGAATTGTAATTTCTCATTTGATATACAATTATATTTACAATGTATATTGTTCGATACTTGAAAAAAACAAATTAAGTCCTATTGCTAATTGTTTCAAAGAGAGAGATAGATAATGTGACTCGACATTGAATGGAGAGTTGGAATAGAAAGAGAAAACATCTCAAGAGGATGCCACCTTGGATAACTCAGACCACTTCCATACCCTTAGCAAACCAGTCCCGTCTCCAGTGAGGAAAAGTCCACCAGGAGCTAACTCAAACGATGTAACTTCTTTTTTAGCAAATAAACAACCCCTCTCTAAAAATCTGTACAAAAAAAGGACATGATCAGGGGATACAACAATAGGAAGAAACATATCCAATATAAATATATTATGTTAGGTTAAAGAAAATAAAATTAAAGTTTACTTACGATGGCAATTCGTACATACAAACTGAATTGTCCCTACAAGAGCAAAACAATATAGGTTTGCCTTCTGCATCAGGCATTCCAAAAAGCGAAATAATTCCCTACATAATAAAAATATCAATTTAGTGAATTAACCAACTATTAACAATTTGGTTTCTACAAATGAAAATACAAAAAAAAAATGATATTTTAACACAGGATAAAAATTTTAATTTTGCATAGAAGGTTACAGTGGTTAGGTATCTTACACTTTGCTCCACGTGTGTATATACCACATTCAAAGTTCCCTCTTTTAAGCAAGCCCAGATCTTGATGGTGCAATCAGAGGAACTTGACAACAAAACATTGTCCCAACAAATAAGGGATGTGACTACATCAGTATGCTCATTGAGTGTCATTGTACATTGTAATGTATCCATATCCCAAACCTAAAGAAAATAAAATAAAAGAACTAGTTCTTTAGGTGATTATTGAATTTCCCAATTTCATTTCAAATAAATTTTACATGATACAAAAAGGAAATAAAATCTCTATATTGACTAGCAACAATATTACCTTTATGCTTTGGTCCCTAGATCCTAAGTACAACATCTTGCGTCCAACAGTCAAGCAAGCCACAGCTTTAGTGTGGCCAGTTAGTGAGGCAACTAGTTCAAAAGGAGAGTTAGCTTCAGAGCTTTCTCTCCAAGCAGTAATGACACCATCCTGAAGTTTATAATAATTAGATGATATATACATTAATGAATATAAAAAAAAATGTTTAAAATGTGAGATTTTTTAATCTAATCAAACAATTTTATTTTTATCTTTTTTATTATAACTAATTACAACAAAAGAGGTAGGGGAATATGAGCTATATAACCATAAATCATTGTTGACAAAAGATAGAAAATGTTTCAAGAGTTAAAGAATTCTTAATGTGATAAAAGAACAAACACGATTCAGTTAACTAACCAGAGAAAAAATGGATTAAGGAAATCAAACTTAGATAACATCAAACTTTTGTATGGATAATTACCTCTGCCCCAGCAAAAAGGATGTTGTTGCCAACCGTCATGGAAAGGACCTGTCCTTTGGGTCCATCAAGAGTAAACTTTGAATTGTTCTCAATATTCCAAGCCTTTACCATAATAACATCACGTAGTAAGTTTGCATGAACTACTCCTATAATTTGGACATTATCATTCATTAAAATAAAACATAGACAAAAAAGTGTTTACCTTGATGGCATTATTCAGACCAACAAAAATCCATGGTCCCTCACTAATCAAAGAGGTAACTTCGGTACCAAAATTTTTTACTCTAACACATTGACCTGTATGGCAATCCCATATTCGAACTGTGCCATCAATGCTTCCAGAATAAAGTTTGTTGGATCCAACAAGTAGTGTAATGCCAGTAATAACCTATTATCAAAATGTTTAATCAAACTATTCAAAACATATATTTTATAAGAGCGTTAATTATGAACTTCCACGTTTTTCAAGACACCTCTATGACAACCATAATCCGCTGAACATATCATATCTACGCTCAGCAGACAATGCTCAGCATCAAAATATGGATTACGGGTGTCATGTGGGTATCCTAAAAAATATGGATGCCCATGAATCATTTTCCATTTTATAATTATTAAGAGTCTAGTACCTTTTTGTGTTCATGAAGCTTTGTTAATGTGGAAAACCCATCACCTTGAGACCAAGAATGTAAATTCAAGCATTTTTCACCATATGCACAATTGTTGTTGGTCCAATATTTACATATACTTGGAGAAGATTTCTTGGACACCTTGACAACACTCATATCATCTCCTCTATCTCCACTCTTTCTAACCAATGTTGTCTTTGACTTAGGGATAGTCTCAGAGGATGAATGAGGCCTTTTTCCATAATATATGCTTTTGCCATTGGCATTGTGATGGGAAGTATGTGGTGAGGTTGTTTCTCTGTGTAGAAACCTACAAGGATTTCTATTGCATCTTCCAGCTAGCCAATACACACATGTCGTCCTAACAATTTTTTCATCCATCCTAGCAAAGTTTACCTCCATAACACTGTAGAAAAATAAGCATTAACTGACATCCAAATCAGGCACTACACACTATAATTGGAATTCTCCATGTCTCTATCTTGCATGAATTCAAGAACAAACTCAAAGCCTCTTGAGTCCCAAAATTTTCATTCCCAAAATAACAATAATAAAATAAAAGATGAACACATGTGAAATAAAATTACACCAGAACAAGTTGATACAAAATACATCAAAATCGAAACTTTATAATTATATTATAAAATTATTTTTAATTTAAATATGATTTTCAAAATGAGTAACTTAAAACAATTTATACTAAAATTAAGTTGATAAAAAAATTTAATACGAAATTTTATATCGAATGCAAAAATTATTTAAAATTATCATAAATCATAATAATTTTGGACTTAAACCTTATTTTCAAACTCATACTATATAGTATTCATCACACATTTGTTTTTGGAGTGTAAGATAGCTAATGTGGTGTGGAACAAATGCTATAAGTGGTTTGGCATAAGTATTTGTAGAACTAAAACTCTCAAGCAACATTTGTTACAATACTACATTCACTTGCAACACAAGAAGGTTAACATATATTGGAAGGTAGTATGGGTTGGGGTGGTGTGGAGTTTGTAAAAACATAAGAATGACACGTTGTTTGACACTAAGAAGGTAGATACAGAAGAAATTTTCTTTCTAACTCAACTGAACTCTTGGTTGTGAGTCAAGTCTAGGGTTTCAATGGTTGTTGGATCTTTTGCAGAATGGTGTATGGATCTCTGGTCTTATTCCTTATGTGTTGGATAATCTACTTGGTGAGTATCTATTAACCATTCGGAGAGAAATAATTATCTAGTTAACTGTTTAACTTTCTGCACACTTTTGCTCAATAATATCTTATAATTATTTTTTGTACTTCTAGTACCAATTTTTATTAATATATTTTTTCGATTAAAAAATAATTATAGGATTCGATCCAAAATTTTTATTTTTAAAATAATAATCATAAAATTTAATTTAATTTTTACTTTTTTTTTTCTTCAAATTAATAAAGAGTATCTCAAAATTTAATAAAATATCATTTAAATAAAAATAATCATTTTAACAAAAAGAAAATAAATATTTTTAAAATAAATCAAATATTTTTTGCTCGAAGTATTTAGTTTATAATCTAAATATCATAGGTCGGGTCAATGAATTGCTCTACTTTATAAAACAATAATTATATTTTTAAAAATATATATAATTAAAATTATTTTATTAATATATATATATATATATATATGAATTTTTATTAATATATATATTAAGATTAATTTTATCAATATAACTTAAATTTTATAAATATATATTTTATTTTTAATTTTTTAATAAAAAGTATTTTTTTTTAAATTTAATTTTTTTTGTGATGAAGATATGATATATCTATATTTTAATCGATTAGAAATATATTTAAAAATCTCATTCTAATTTCCTAAATTTGATGTTAGAGATTAAAATTATATTTTTTAAATTTAAAAAAAAAATTAAGAATAAAAAGAATCATATATTTAATTTTGTAAATTTGAGATAAAATTTTTATTCACTCAAATTAACAAATTTATTTTAAACTCTTAAATTTAAGAAAGTATGATCATTTGAAAAATTTTAAATAATTTTAAAAATCTTATTTTAATTAGAATCGTATTTTTTAATTTTGAGGAAAAAAAATAATTACTTTTTGAATGTCATCTTTGTTTCTACTCTCATCCATGAGACACCTACTTAATATATTATTTTTTTATTTATTATTTTTGAGATACATACATATAAGGTATATTATTTTTTTATTTATTATTTTTATATCCATAATTAAATTATATGATTTTTATTTAATCATAATTTTTTTAAAATAATTCTTAGTCTCAAAATTTTAAAAATTTTAAATTTCGATATCTAACTAAAATTTCTTTAAAATTTATATTTCAAATTAATGATAAACTAAGCCATATACTGTAATATCATAATAATAAAATTTCGTTAAGATAAATATATTTTAATATTATAATAATAAAATAAAACAAGAAAAGATTGAAGTAAAAGAAAGATATATTAATAAAAAAAAAAAGAAAAATTTGATCAGAAAACTAAAGGAAAAACTTACTATTAAAAGAAAAGGAAAAACTTAAGAATGAAAGAGAAAAACTTTAGGAGTAGAAGAAGAGGAAAAGGTTAAAGAAAAAGATCAAGAGTAAGAGTAGAAGAAGAGAAAAAATTTAAGAGTAGAAGAATTTTATGAATTAAAAGTTTAAGTATTTGTGAAAATTTATGTATAATGCTTATTTACGTAAAAAATACGAGTGTTTATGAATAGTTTTCTATTTTATAATTACCAAGAGTCTAGTATCTTTTAGTATTTTTTGAGTTGAGGAAGTTTTGTTAATGTAGAAAATCCATCACCATAAGACCAAGAATGAAACCAAGAATGTAAATTGACACTACAACGTTAAAACAAACAAAAACAAACTGACCTGGATTAGGCAGAACGAAGACAAAAGACACAGAAGATGAAGAGGCGAAGGCGAAGAACGCGTACAAATCTGGACAATCGCGGAGACGAAGGCCAATGCAAACGCAAACTTGAGGGAGGGTTCTTGCAAAGAGAGGAGCGCGTTCTTTCGAGGTACTCACAAAGTAAGATAAATATATATATATATATATATATATATATATATATATTTATTCAAGTTTTTACTGTCTTACTTTAATTTTTTTTTACATTTTTAAATTTTAAAATTAAAATTAAACTCTTTAATTTTTAACTAATAAAATAAAATATTTTTCACATTAAAATTAAATCAAATTATTTAACAAAATTATTATAATTATTTTAAAGAAATTATATTTTAATAAATAAACAGTTTTTAATTTAAAAAAAATTAATATTTTTTAATTTTTATTTGCCTAAAAATATTTTAAAAAATCGCAACAAGCATTATATGTGAATTTTCTTACTACTCATTAAATATATTTTACTTTTCCTATGAATTTATATTCATAAGAAAATTTATATAAAATAGTTTTAAAATATTATCAATCATTATATGAATTTTTATTTACAAAAGAAAAATATGCATAATTATTATAGTCGAAAAAATTGTAGAAATTTTGGAAATATTTTTTTTTAGGAAAATTTGGGGTTATTTTTTGTAAATAATTTTTCCCAATAAAATATATGTAAGAACCCTATGTGAGTTAGCTCTAGAAAGGCAATGAGTTAAGTGATAAAGGGTGAAATTGTTTAGTAAATTTCTAAAAAAAATTATAAATAAAAAAACTAAACCTTTCAACCTTCATTATTTTAAAACTACTATCTCTCTAAAACTCCTTTCTCTCTAAACCAATCTACCTTCTCTCTAATCTTTCTCCCTCATCTATGGATGGAGCTAGAGGGGACCGAAGGGGGCCACAACCCCTAACATTTTAGTTTTTATTTATTATTATATACAATTATGAAATATATTAACCCATATGGTATAAAATTATATACAAATTATATATAAATTAAATCTAAATAAAATCTCTTTAATTTGAGATAATTAAATATATATACTTATATATAAAAGAAAATATTTTGTCTAATCGCAAAAAGATAAGTTTTGTATTTGTACTATATATCTTTTTAACAAATATCATCCATTAAAACAAAAATTAAAACATACCAAAATAATTTTTTATATTATATTATATATATATATATATATATATATATATATATATTAGAAGATTGTAGAGTATTAGAAACTAAAAGATACGAAATTCAAAAACAAAGTAGACATGATGCCGATTATATTTTTCTTGTAGTGAAGAAACAAGGTAACAAAAATTCTTTCTTTATTATTTGTATTCACTATTATAACATATTGGCATGTGTGATATATTTTTATTTTATTTTTTATCAATTCCTTAGTTGTTTCAATGTTTTATGATGCTCTGTTTATATTTGATGTTAAAATATTGAAAATTCAGGTTGAGGTCTAGAGATGTCTAAGAATAGAACTATAAACTCCTTTATTAAGAAAAGAGAAATTGATAGGATTTATAAAATAACCTCTAATCTACCAAATTTAAATTCAAGAGTAACTTTGAAGAAAATAGTGTTGATGAATAACCCATAATGCAAAAAATTGATCAACATATTCAACAATCTTCTTCTTTTTAAATTATGAGGATACAAGAAAAAGTGAGTCAAATAGATGAAATCTGTAGAGCTTATATTTTATGGATATGTATCTTTTTTTGGTTTAAATAACCATCCTCGTTGATTTTCAAGTTATTTGATTTTCTTATTGATTGCATGATTATTTACATTGAAAAAAAATTACTGTTAAGTTCAATACAGATGTGATAATTGATGATTTTTATAATATGAAACATTGTCAAATACAATTAAAAAATTAAATATACTAAATATATATTTGACGTTATATATAATTATTTATATTGATTTTAAATATATGTAAATGATTTATAATTTATTAATGATTTTATTTATAATATTTATTTTTACATGCTAATTAATTTATATATATATATATATATATATATATTAGTTCGGCTCCTCTCATTTAAAATTTCTGACTCCGCCCCTACCCTCATCTTTTCCAAGATCCAAATGTACTTAATCGAAACTTGTGAAGAGTAGAGCATATCCAACCGATTGAAATCTTGATTTGGGTAAGTTTTCCTTGTTCTACTCCTCTTTTCGCCCAAACTGTTTTGCCATATATGTGGGTCTTGCTCCCCTTGCGTGTGGACCTTTTCTCATCAATATGACTCTGTGCTACCTTAGGTTCTTAGTGGTATATTTGGATTGTTAAACAAGTACTTCGATAGCTAGTTAGAGTACTAGGAACTTTGCCCTTTTGTAGTTGAGAAAGAGGCGTTTTAGAATAAAAAATAGGTAAGGGAAGCTAGTTGTCCTTTATTTAAAATTGATATGGATTCTGGAATTAGGGTTAGATTTTTGGTAGAAAAGTATAATTGATATTCTAATATTGCTCAACTGTTAGGTATTGGAATCTATTGAGTAAAACTGTAAATTGGGAGATTCTGTGTACTGAATTATTCCTTTTATAGGTGTTGCTGTGAATTAATTGAGAATTGCATTGTGTGAGATGATGAATTTGCTAATGTGTGAGATTGCTTTGATTAGATGATTAGAACTCTGGTTTGATGATATGTTGTATGTTATATATGCTGGAGTGTGAATTTTGGATGGTGCTGGAAATGTAATGTGTTTTGGTTTAATGAAATTGTATGAGTGGATTCTGATTGAGATAAGAGATGTTTCATTTTGTAATTCTAGTTCATTTCTGTCATGTTTCTGTTCAGAATCTGGGAAAGTGGTCTTCATGAAAGTTGAAGCCCCAGATGTTAGCTATTCAATGGCTTTTATTTAGCAACAAAATGATGCGTGTAGCTTAATTTATGATTTTTTTTAATTAAAAGTCATGTTGTCAAGAGCAATTTTGCTTGAGCGAAAATGCCCTGAATCTGAAAGTTTGATAATCTAAAAAACAATGAATTTAAAGTGATTTGAGAGGTGAGATATAAACTTGAATGTATAATGAAATGAATTATATTTATGTTGGCATGAGGCCTTGGTGTTCCTATTGAAGGGAACTTGATTTTATGATATAAGTATGATGTTGGTAAAGTAGTGTGTATGGATTTAGGGATATGTTATAGGGTATCCAGACCTTAATGACTCTTTAAGTCACGTAGACTAAGATTGTCATGTGATGAAAGTCGATGAAGGTCTTACCAATTGTCTTTATGATAGTTGGTGAGGTTACCTTGATGTGAGATGGGTGTGGTGATGTTTTGTGGATGATCATGGGGTGAAAAAGACTCAATTGTCGGTCGGTTAGGCCCATGGTCCTAGAGTATACATCAGGTGTTAGCCCTAGATATCCAAAATCCATATAGTCTTCCGGAAGGCGTCAGTCTTGATTGTGAATTTGGTGAATTTGTTTAAAATGTGTAAAACCTTTAGTAGGCCCTTACACTTGTATGAAATTTATGCTTACTATTGAATGATTGTATGAATTCATTATGATTTATCTTATTTTCACTAGTTTACCCTTTTTCGTTCTCTTTTATATGTTGGTGAACCTGTTATGATCGTGTTCTTTACACGTGAGCAAATAACAGGGTAGGCGGTGATTCCTCGGTGGAAAGACAATAGTTTAGGCATAAGGATAAATGTACAAAATTTAGAAGTATAATATTAAATATTTGTATTATTTTTTTTTGGAAAAAAAAATATAATAGAAATAATATTTACTCGGAGTGTTCAAAATCGAACCGATCCAACAAAATAATCGAAAACCGATTAAAAATGCAAATTTTTGTATCACTTTCGATTTTTTTTTTGGATTGCAATTTGGCATTTCATAACCGATCAAAACCAAACTGAACTGCAATACTTTATTAAAATATAATTATATTTTTAATTTACATTAAAGAAGAAAATCTAATATTTCTTATTACAACTTTCGTTTTAAGATCCATTTTCTTGAGAAATCTCATCACTATGATTTCGCTATCATATTATCAACCTTTATTCTAATTCATCTTCATCACCATATTCTCACATTCTATTTAAATCATTCTTTTCATTCCAAGTGATATGATTTTCTTAATTTGATTTACTTTTTATTTGTTCCTAATTTATATTTAATTTAATTCCGATTTTCTTATTATGTATTTCACTATTATCTGGATAAATGTTTTATTATTCTCTGTTTTGATTTGGGATTCAAATTCATTTCAATTAATTTTATTTTTACCAAGGTTATTTTTATTTTATTTTTTATATTTTTACAGAGTTGGAATTTTTCTTTATAGTAGTATTCATCTATATCTTTAAATGAATCAAATTTTATTGATAAACAAGTAGTGAGTGATATAAGAGTTTTAGTATTTTATCTTAAAATAATATATAATTTTAATTTTTAATAATACTAAAAATTTAAATAATGAAATAACAACTTTAAAAGTTTTTAAAGTACTAAAATTACTTGACTTACACTCATTCTTATATAATATTATTATTATCAAGTTGTAATCTTTTGTTTTTTTCCTATTAGAATCATTCATAAACTAATATTATGCTTATATAATATTTAGTAATAATTATATTTTTAATAGTTTATTATTTAGTATATTGTTTAACTTCTAAGTAACATATTTACTATAATTATATTTTAATTTTAAAAATAAAAATAAGTTAACTTTTAATAAAAAAAATTAAATTTAAAATTAAAAACTGCAAAAATCGATCCAATCCAAACCGTTAAAATTGGTATGTATTGGTTTGGATTTTTTTTTCTGTTCCAAACTGAATCGTGTAAAATTTTTGTATTTGATTTGGATGTATTTTTACTAAAAAATTTAACCAAACCGCATTGCGAACACCCGTAATATTTGTATTTATATTTGTCTACTTCATGCATTAACTAAATTTATTAGATTAAGTAGTTATTTTAGATATGTTATATAATACTTTTGTATATAGGTACGATACTTAAAATAAATTTATTTATCTTTAGTAAATTATATTTTAGGTTTTACAATTTACAACTATTTTATGTAAATAGTTGTTTTACAAAAAAATTATAATTATTTTTTACAAATATCTTTTGCAAGAAAATTCATAAAAAAATAAGTAATTTGTATTTAATAGTGTTTCACTTGATACATTTTAATAATAAAATTAAGAATAGTATTTTTTTATTTTGACAAATTTTAATAATAAAAATTTGATTTGTGGATATAGATAGAAATTTAAGTTGGAAGATCTATTACGAATTGAGGATAAATGGCTTGAAGAAAATGAATTAAGATAGGAATCAAGATGTAAGAAATGATTGTTTCGCAATTATATCATCTTCCAATTTCTCAAACTTATCTACCATAGGAATCCAAGAATTGATTCTTTCCTAAATAGTAATTATGACGGATAAAACTATGAAAATTATTATTAAACTCATTTTTATTCATAATATTTTTTAATTATTAAATCTTAGAAATAAAAAAAATAAAAATACTCTAGATAGTTTAGAGAAACAATCAATCACTGAAAAGGAATATAGAAACATTAGTTAAGAAGGATAGAAGTAAAATAGTTACTGTACATACACGGGTAGTACTTGATACGAGTCGAATACTAGTCAGAGATATCTTCCTGCTACTGGTCCTTGATCTTCATCCTAATAGTGTTAAGCAAGAGATATGAGATAAGGAGTATTGAGAGAGTAGGACTCAGATTGCGTGTACCCTACCTAGAGTGAGACCTTATATTTATAATAAAGAATAGTAACAGATTACCTAGGCAAATCGTAACCGATGCTGAGATCCTTGGGATACTATTAAATACCGAGATTCTCGAGATTTTATTAATAATGGTGAATCGTAACCGACACCGAGATTCTCGGGATTCTGTAACAAGGGCTTCGGGACCGGACCTAAGCCGCTATCTTATCGGTCTTGTTGAAGACCGAGAACCCGTCGGTTAGGATACGACATGTTCTCGGGTAAGGGTTCCTTATCCTGTACAGTTACAAAATCCACTTTTTATCCATAATTATTTTTAACAATTTAAATTTTAGAAATTGAAGAACACATTCTTAATATGATTGAGAAACAATCAATTCTTAAAAAAAAAAAAATAGATATGATAAATAAAAGTAAGAAAATGGTTGAGAAACTCATTCTTTATCGAAAATATTTTTCAAAAAAATTATTAAAAATTGAAGAACACACTAGTTTTATTTGGGAAATAAACAATTTTTCAAAAGAATTTAAAAAAAATTAGTTATGATAGATAAAAAGTAAGAAAATGGTTAAAAAACTCATATTTTATCCATAATATTTTCCCATCAATTCAACCTTAAAAATTGAAGAGTACATTTTAGATATGTTTGAGAAATAATTAATTCTTCAAAAGGAATTAATAAAAATTAGTTAGACGGTAAAAGTAAGGAAATGACTATGAAATCCATTTTTTATACATAATGTTTTTCAATCTTAAAATTTGAAGAAGATACTCTACATATGTTTATAAAATAATAATTCTTAAAAAAAATAAGAAACATTAATTATGACAAATAAAAATAAAGAAATGGTCATGAAACCAATTTTCGATCCATAATGTTTTTCAATCAATTAAACTTTAGAAATTGAATAATACACTCTAGATGATTCATTTGAGAAACAATTAGTTTATGAATGATTTTATAAATTCTTTATGATTTACCTCATTCTTTCACTAATTTATTTTTTTTCTATTCTTTTTTATGTATTTGTAAACCTAATATGATAATATTCTTTACATGTGAGTAGAGGGATAAAGTAAGTGATGATTTTTTTATGGAAAGGAAATAGATTAGACATGGCCTTAATATATAAAATTTAGTAATATAATATTAAATATTTGTATTTAATTTTTTGAAAATGAAAAAAAAAATTAATAAACATAATAGTTATTTAATAATTATTTTGAGTATGTTAACAACAACTCCGCATAAACAACACTATTATCTAATGGTTAAAACACAATTTAAGGTAGGATCTGATTCTTCGATAACTAAACAATTCAATCTCACAAATCTTTTAAAAAAAAATTACCACCCTTAATTTTATTTAAAATAAATTATAATTATTTTTTTAATTAAAATAATAATAATAATAATAATAATAATTAAATAAATAAATAATGAAATGAGAGATATTATAAAAATTTTGAGTTGTATTTAATAATTATTTCTAATAATATTTTTACTTCATTTATTTTATAATTTTGAGTTCTATTTAATTATATTCATACATGATCTCGAAAAATTATAAAAATAACCATTTTACCTTCACTCCTTAGCTTAAAATATTAATATGAGAAAAATACTCAAATAAACTCAATATTAAAACAAGTCTAAAATCATGTTATATATTTTTATATAATTTTAGAAAATTTTCTAAAATTTTTAGAGAACCTTTATAAAAATGAACAAAATATCTTTATTAACAATAAAGACTATTTAGTAAAAAAAAATTTAAATTGATGAAAATGATAAATTAAATTTATTTCTAAGTAAAAACATATAAAAATATGATTTATAATTAAATCTGGATATTTATTGAATTAAAATTCATTTCTATATAATTCTAAATAAAAAAAATACTAAATGATTAAAATAAATATGAACAAAAATATTTAAAAAATTTTAAAAAACTTATTTCATATAAATTAAGGTTTTTAGAATATTTTTTGGAAAAAAATTAACTATTATTTATTTCAAAATATTCACTTAAAAGATCAATTCTAGTAGACTAGATTAAAAAAAATGCTTAAAGTTTCTCCAAAACAAGCCTCATCATTAGCCTTATCTTAAAGTTGTAAAAAGTTAATTTTATCCTTTTAAGTACCATGTGTTATAATCTTATGACCATTATGTGGCTAATTCTTAACTATATATTTAACATTAATATTAATAATAATAATAATAATAATAATAATAATAAATTAATAAATTAATAAATGGAAGTGGGATTTGGTTAATTCACGTAACCTAGTTACACTACTATTATTTAAGAAAAAAAAAGACATAATTTGATTGTAACGAAAAATATGTTAATTATTTTTTCTATAAATAAATTTTGTTATTAAAAATTATTTAAAATATATATATATAATATTTTACGAATAAAAATTATTATAATTAAATAAAATTAGATGCATAAATATTAAGCGAAATAAATTTTATCAAATGTACTTCAATTGTTTTATAAAATAAAGTATTTTAAGTAATAAAGGAATTAAATTTGTTGTTAGTAAAAAATAATAGTTTATAATTTAACATATCCAAAATATAATTTACTAAAAATAAATAAATTTATTCTAAGTATCGCACCTATATATACAAGTATTATATAACATATCCAAAATAATAACTACTTACTCTAATATATCCATCAAGTAGGCAAATGGAAATATTATTTTTATTATATTTTTTCTTTTTAGTTTTCTAAAAAAGAATAATACAAATATTTAATATTCTACTACTAAACTTTGTACATTTATTCTGATGTTTAAGCTACTTCCTTTCTACAGAGGAATCATCACCTACTATGCTATCTGTTCACATGTAAAGAACACAATCATAGTAAGGTTGACAAACACATAAAAGAGAACAAAAAGGGTAAGCTAGTGAAAATAAGATAAATCATAAGGAATTCATAAAATCTTTCAATAATAAGCATAAAATTTTATACAAGTGTAAGAGTCTACCAAAAGCTTCACACATTTCAAACACATTTACAATCAAGACTTACACCTTCCAGAAGACTATATGGATTTCGGATATCTAGGACTAGCACCTGATATATACAATTACAACTTCAAATAATCCATCTACTCTTTACTCATTCACCAAGCAAGTCAAAATGTAATTTAATCAAAGAGCACAATTATATACAAGCAAAAATTCAATTTTCCTTTCATTATGCAGAATAACACAGTCTCATTTCACTCCTTCAAAATATATCAGATTCAATAACTCAACTAAATTTCAACAATTGAATTCAACATCAGTTATTTGAACCATAATTATTGCATATCTTACATCTCAAACATATAATTTCCAAGTTCACGAAATCATTCAAAGTTATACCATAACCACAAGATTACAACTCAGCAACTCAATTGGATAGAAACACAACGCAGCACATAAACACCATTAAGCAAATTCATTCCAACAGACACAAATTCAAAGACAGTCATAAGCAAGGTTCCGAATTTCAAGTTTTTCTCAAATCCTAAAAGCCTAAACCTAGATTAGTTTTCCTTACCTATTTTCGTTCAAAACTGCCTTTGCACTCCACTCCACAGAACAAAGTCCCAAGTGCTCTAACTAGCTATCCAAACACCTGTTTTCCAATCCAGCCACACCACTAAAAACCTAAGCTAACATAAAGTGATTTGGAGGAAGAAAATAGCACATGCAAATGGGTTTGCTCCACATGCAACCCCAAGAACAATTTGGCCAAAAGGGATTTGAGTAAGGAAAACTTACCCAAATCAAAATTTCAATCAGTTGAAAATGATCTACTCCTCAAAAGCTTCAGTTTGGTATCCTTGAATCTTGAAAATGATGAAGGAGGAAGAAGAAAAGTTGGAGAGAAGCTAGAGGGTTTAAAGAGAGGAATTTTAGAGAGATAGTAATGTTAAAATAATAAAGATTGAAAGATTTAATTTTTCTATTTATAGTCTTTTTTAAAATATTACTAAATACTTTCACCCTTTACCACTTAACTCATTATCTCTCTAGAACTAACTCATATTAGGTCCTTACACTTGGTAAAAAAATCAAATGAAATTTATATATGAATAAATATTAGAAATAAAATTATAAAATAAATATAAATAAATGAATATTTTATCAAATTGTTATAATTGATAAATTATGGTTAAAAAAAAAGTTCTTAATATTTTATTATGTAACTTATTCTATTTTGAGTATAATTATTAAAATAATGATATAGATAATATATTCATTGTACAAAACAATGACTAATTAATCTTTTATCTATATAAGATCTAAAAATTTTTACCTGAAATTCTTATTTTGTCTCTAAAACTTTTTTATTTCAATTAATTTTTAAATATTTTTATAATTATATATAGGTCCTTAAAATTTCTTAAATTGGACAATGATCTTTATTATATTTATTATTTACAATGTTTGAATATTTTTAATATTTATAATTAAGTATGTAATATGCCAGCATTTTATATATATATATATATATATATATAATTATACTAAACATAAAAGTTTTTTTCACCTAGTAAAGATAAAGTACTATTTTTATTATATTTCCCCTAAAATAATTTAAGTTAAAAGAAATTAGGTGTCTATTTCTTGATTCTATTACACTTAAAGGGAAATGTGCACCTAGTTTCTACTTTGTCTTACCGATGGTTTCCTTGAAGACTTGTTTTCTCCTCTCGTACAAAGACACAATCATAAAAATTTAAAAACACAATACACACAAGAAAGGGTAAGCTAGTGATAATAAAAAAGAGTTCATAAACTATTTAATACTAAGCATAAAATTTCAAACACATTCACAATCAAGATTGACGCCTTCCAGAAGATTATAAATTTCGGATATATAGAGCTAACACTTGATGTGTACTCCAAGACCACAGGCCTAACCGGCCGACCATTGAGTCTTTTTCACACCATGATCATTCACAAAACATCACAACACCCATCTCACATCAAGGTAGCCTCACCAACCATCATAAAGACAATTGGTAAGACCTCCATCAACCTTCATCACATGACAATCTTATTTTTTATGACCTAGAGAGTCATTAAGGTTTGGATACCCTATAATATATCCCTAAATTCATATACACTACATTACCAACATCATACTCATATCATAAAATCAAACTCCTCTCAATAGGAACACCAAGGCTTCATGCCAAAATGAATATCATTTATAGCCTCATACAATTCTCGCTCATGCATACCATTATAAATGAAAAGTTTTAAGTGGAATTCTCTTTTCCAATACAAAGCAACAATCCACCAACCAAATTTGCAAATAAGTGAATTTTATAGAAAAGTTAACTTAAAACCCCTTGATCTCATTTACTAATTGCTCATGTCTATGAGTTCTAAAACAATATATGTCACACCTTCTTCAAATATACTGGATCAACTTATCTATAGTGACTTTTCTACATAATTCAACCATCCAATTATGATCATCTATCAATTAAAAAAAATCAACAATCAATTTACTTATCAAAATCAATATTATACCAGAATTATCTCTATCAGATAACCAAATTTCAAACTAGTTTATCCAAGGAGTAACAATCATATCAACTCAATTTTCATACAATCACAGAATCCAACATAGTTTTTGCATGATCAATAAACATTCAACCACACAAGTCAAAAATCAATAAATTCACTCTACATACAGTTAACAAAATTTCCAAGTTTTGATAATCCATTTCTATCAGTGGCAAATCCTAACATAGAAATAAAAATCTAGTTGTTCTTACTATTCTAAAATCTCAGGTCCTAAGATTCTAGGTAAATCTTAAACAAAAATAGCTTTCACTGTGTCAATGTTCAGATATTCTTTTCTCCATTTCCCAATTATAGGCAAACTGCAATTGTTTTATTTAGAAATTTTGCAGAAAAGCCACTTTGATTTATTTAACCCAATTCATAAATAAGACACATCTAAACATGCTAAATTAGTTGATCTCATGTTCTTTTCAAGAAAAATTAATCGATCAGGTAATTCAAAGTGGTTCTCTTACAAAATTTCACAATTGAAATAATAATTTAATTCAGCTTAACTAAAACAAATTTCAACACGTGGTTCAATACCGCAAGCTCTTCAAAATCTACCTAATCTCTAATTTCAATTACTAAATTTGCTATGAATCAGACTTAAATTCTCAGCTCATTTAGAATCACAAGCACATTGGCAGAACAACAAACACGCTAGAGTTAACATGCTACAATCAAAACAACCTCATTAAGATATCATCCCAAAACATACAAAACAGCCCAATTTGGAAATTTTTTTCTTTCATCAAACATCCTTAAATTTCCAGTTCTCAAATCAGGAGTTAAAATTCCAGAACAGTTTTCTAATCACTTCCAAATCCAAATTCCCAAAACCTCATAGTACATTTTAAATTAAATCTAGCTTCCCTTACCTGTTTTAGGGTCCAAAATGCCACTTTCCTTACTCCATAGGACAAGGTTCGTAGTGCTCTAACTAGTTATCTAAGTACCTGTTCCACAATTCAAATACACCACTAAGAACCTAAGCTAGGATAGAATCATATTGATGAAAAAAAGCTCACATGCAAGGGGTTAAGACCCACATGCAACCATGAAACAGATTAAGAAGATGGGGGTTTTGAGCGAGCAAAACTGACCTAAATCAAAATTTCAATCGATTGGATGTGATCAATTCCTCACAAGCTTTGATTTGGTACCTTCGAATCTTGAAAATGATGAAAGAGGATGAAAATAAGTTAGAGAGAAGGTAGAGAGATTGGAGAGAAAATAGTTTTAGAGAAATGATGAATTTGAATTAATGAAGGTTGAAATGTTTAGTTTTTCTATTTATAACTCTTTTAAAAACTTTACTAAATATTTTCACCCTTTAACCACTTAAACTTATTGTCTCACTTAGACTAGCCCTCATTGAGTCTTTACAAAGTCCTTGAACTAATCAAGTTGATTTGTTACACCCTAATTTTAATGTAAATTATATGTATGTATGAAACTAAAAATTTTATGTCAATAAAAGTTATTATTTTTTTAAACTATAAACTTAATTAAATTTTGTTCTAATTGTAAGATTAAACCTATAATTCAGTGTGTGGCCCAAAACCATTGCTTAATTTAATTAGAAACAAAAAGAATTGGATCTAAGCCCATTTGGTAGGAAAGGCCACAATTTATACATGTAATGGAGTTGGAGATTGAATGTTTGCTTCTCATCATTCACCCAATTCAATGTGATTAATAATTAATCAATTGGCCAATCAACTTAGGTGTTTTTTTTTTTTTTACTTTTCACGATGGTAATAAATTAAGGAAAAGGTGAAGTGATTTAATTTTTTAATTTTGATTCTAGACCACTCAAATGGCCTTCTCTCATTGCTGCATAATTGAGCTTCATAAACTTGTCATATGAATCAAGTTTCTTCCTCACAACACTTAAACAATTTTAAATATTCTTCTCTTTTTCTCTACATTAATGGGTAGTAAAGAAGAACACACAATCTCTATCTTTTTCTTTCAAATTTTGATTTTTGTTCCATTACTTTTTAATATAAGGCAGTATCTTCATTTTTCAACCTTTCTAATCTTATTTTTATCTTGTTAATTTTTCATTACCTTTGAATTCTTTGGGATAGTTTGAGTGGCAGTTATATATTTTACCACCTTTTTATATTGATAAAAGATGATTGAGATAAGGGAGTTCAATCTTCACTCTAACATTCAACTTTTTAAATTATAATGTAATAGTTCCAAGCGAATCCATATCGCTTGAGCAAAAATATTCTAGAGGTGATTAATTTTTTCTAGGCTTCAATTTTTCTTGAGGAAAAATGTGTCACTCAAGCGAGGGATTAGCAAGGGAATACTCCATAGTAAATCTATTATAATGACTTTTAGTAAAATATTAACAAAAATTTTATTGATTGTGAAATATTTTTAAATAAAATGAATTTCAAAATTTTGAGTTTGAAAACAAGTTCGTTGGATATGAAAACATAGGGTTTGATATAAAGAATGTCAAAATAGAGTTTTCTAGAGAAGGTTAGGTTCAAAACAAATTTCCCTTTTTAATACTATCAAGATTTTTAGTTTGAGCAAAAATATTTAGAAAAAATAATAGATTTGTACTCGACCCTGTTCTCACTTAAGCGAAAATGATTTGCATAAGGAAATATTTACTTGAGCAATTATATGGTCACTTAATAAAAAAAGTCTTGTAAAGAGGTGAATTGCTCTAAGGCTTGATTTTGATTAAGCAAGAAGTATCTCGCTTAAGTGAGAATAATTGCCTTAAAAATGAAAATCATTTATTTGAAAGTGTATTATTGAACGATGAAGTTTTCGTTTAACTACTTTGTATATCTTAAAAAATATTGATGAGTATGACAAGTTGAACCCTAGATTAAGAGATTTATAATTTTTTTGTTGACGAATTATGATGTAATTGATTTGATCTAAGTTTGGAAGTGTTTGACTTATGAAAATTTTTGTTTATTTTTTTTATATTTATATAACACTTGATTATGATGCCTTTAAGGTAAAAGATGTAGTGACACAACTACAAATAAAAATATTTTAGACAATTATTTACTTATGCTACCTAAAAGTTAATATTTTGTAAGTGGTAAAATCTTGTGTGTGATAGTTGGAAGATAGTGAGTTTCTAAATTAATGATCCTTATGCCACTAAAAACTTGTTGTATGTGTCGGGTAGGTAGCTACAAAGATACGATATAGAATATGAGAGATAATTTTGGTGATTTTGAGGAAAATGAAGATGGTGAACGCAACTTTCAACCGTTGTACATATTGGTTGGTAAGTAAGTAGAATTATATGTCTTCACTCTCCTTTTTCGACTAGACTCTTGACCATACTTTTGACCAAAAGATATTGTGTTTCGCATCACATTTTATATATGGGTTGCAGACAACCAATCGACAACTATCTACTTGGCGTGTGACCTACGTAATTTGATAGTGGTATGTTGGTACCTTGTGGGCACTATGGTTCCATGAGTACTAAGAAAATATGATCATAGAGTGTGTATGTGAGTGCTGCATTATATATATATATAATTATAAATATTTAATATATATATATATATATAAATATGATTGCTTAAATGTTAAGAAATTCATGTTGTAAGTTTTGTTAGATTATATGAAGTTTTTTGGTTGATTATTAATGGTCGAATAAACTCACCCGTTATGACCATTTTTTAAGAATGAGATGTTGAAGAGATTCAACAAAGTTAGATATAAAGATAAGAGAATATTTGACTATATCTAAATCATACTTTAAAAGGGTTGTTAAGAAAAAACTTACTCATACAAAAATTAATTTATTTTAATAATATAATTATTTAATTAAATTTAAACTTAATATTAATGTTGATGTGTTACTATGAATATTGTGGCATGCACATTATTTATATTGATATACTAATAATATTTCATATTTATTATTTAGTTTTAATTTATGAAATTTTATTTCTTTTAAAATTATAATTTATAGTTTAACAACTTGAGATTTATTTTATGATAAGTATTTAACTTTATATGAGAAAAGTTTGAAATTTCCATCATTATTGGTTTTAAAATATATTAAATGATATATATTTAAAATAAATTTCAATTTCTTTCTATTTCATCTTAATTCAAGAATTTTTTTTATAATCGACTTATAATTATTATTTAATTAATTAAATTAAAAATATTTACAAAAATAAGAAAAAAAATCATTTAATGTTATAATATATATATATATAATAAGAGAATATTTATTTTAAAGGAATTAAAAATATATTATTATAGAATATAATAATATTAATGATAATAAATATAATAATTATTGTTATTAGTAGTATGATCTTTATAAGTATAATTGTTTTTAATATTGAATAATTTATAAAAATAGAAATATTTTTCTATTATAGTATTCAATGAGTTGAGCTAAGAAATATTTTAAGTAAAAATAGTAGAGATGATATTAAATGCGAAGACTTAAGAGATTGAGATCATAATGTGCAAATTTATTATTAATATTAAGATATGTTTTTGAATTTTTATGTTAATTTTTAGTGAGTAATTTAATGTGAGGGAGAGTGAATGAGGCACGAAATCCTAAGTTGTAGTTAGGTACGATTGAGGAATGAAAGGTAGAATTATCAATGATGGAGGTCTTAGGGGTAGGAGTTGAGTGGTGGAGAGCCTAATGATTGGAGTGACATGTTCGGGGAATCGGGATCTCCATCCTATCAAGGTTGACAACCTCAAAAACTACTTAATGTTTAGTGATTGATGGAGCTATATCTCTCTAATAGACATAATTTATTCGTTATTTCTAATAATGATATTTGTATAACTAATATTACTCTTTGATGATTAGAAAAATTGTACTCAATATTGTGAATGTAAGTTCTCAATTGCTTCCCGGTTCTATAATAGAGTTATTACTCAAATGAGATGAATCCATACAATGTCATAATTATAATAGAAAATCTTAGGATCTGTGCTTTTTGGTGATGATAAAAGTTTACCATCAAGATATAGATGAGTTGGAAATCATTATTCCTCACTCATTTCTTATTTCATTGCTTGCATATGGACATCGATGATACATGAAGATGAAAGATCCTCCGATATTGTTTAGTATAATATGGGAATGGCTAGAGGGTAGATGATGCAAATCTAGAGACAAGGTTGATCTCTTATTGTAGCAATATTAGGATTTTGATTGAGTCTCTCATTTTTAGAGTTTTCCTATGCCCCATCTACAAGATAATTAGTGTATAACTTACTTTTCCATCTTTGTCTATAGTTCACTTTTCAAGTGATCCATCCATAGATGATCTTGAGGTACATAACCTAACACTAGCTTAAGAAGTATCGTTAGCAACAAATCACTTAGCCACCTATTGATTATGAGTATGACCAACCTATTGAATAGATAATATAAATAACTTATTAGTACCTAGTGATGTACGAGAGGAGTATTCAAGATCTCTAGTGGAATCAAAGGTGTACCCTTCCAACTATAGTTACATTTGGGTGTAGACAATTACCTTAGTTTTGGGAATACAATAATTTTCTTTTGAGATTGCTCTTAGGATCTTTTGTTGTATTGAGAGTTAGAGTAGATAGGTATTTTGATTTACTTTTGACTATTCTCCTATATATAAGATATAGGTTATGATTGATACGTACTTGTACTTTTGGTTAACTTATGTACAATTCAAACTAATGCATATATAAAATATATGCATAGGTTTGTAGTGTATCTTAGATTTTATTTACAATTTCATCTAATATTTTTTTTACAATGAAAATATTTTTAATAAATTTGGGATAAAATTTCTCACTTTTTTATAACTATGATTAGATTAGTTTAATATGGTATTACAATAAATAACAACAAAAATTTGGGATAAATCACTTGTGAAACATATATACTTTAGAAGCATTGAATTGATCATTAAAGAATATTTTATATTGTGATGCTCCATTTAGGAAAAAAGTCGTGATATTAAGAGTAGATTTTCGTTAAGTACAACCATTATTCAAAATGGTACTAAGAAAAAAATTAATTGTTGCATATATCATTAAATCTTCATCATGGTCTAATACAAAGGTTCTATATTTACAACAAAACATGTATATCTCATATGCATTGATGGTGATACCAAACCTACCAAGCTAGATGGTATAATGAGAATACCCCATATATTAGCAATATCATGGAAAAAATAAAATTTAATAAAAAAACTTATACAACAAACATTTTTCCAATTAAAATCTTATATCTAGGATACATCTTATATGATATAAAATAACATATCGACTAAAAATTGAAGATTTTGAAAAGAACATCATTTATTAAAAATTGATAAAGTTGAAAAAGACACACACAACTTATACTAATAAAAGTAATTTTACTTTATTACACTAAATCACTTCTTACATATATTTTAAGAGTTTATAAAGGTGTATTCACACTAAATTTAGCTTATATATTGAGACAAGACTATTATTATGTTATAAATTTTATATAAACATAAGATGTCAAAATTTTGATGAACACTGTATGAAAAGATATTTACTGTCTAAAATAATAAAATAAAATAAAATAAAGTGAATAATTCTCCTTTATAATTCTTAGAACAATTTATTATATAATTAAATTTTACCATTATCATAAATAAATTATTAGAATAAACTTTCATAAATTCTTATTAAAAGAGAAAAATTTGAAAAATAATAAAAATTTTCACCAAAAAAATCATTTAAATCTTTTTTATCTCAAACTCAATTATTATTCTTTTTATTTATGTATCTTATAAACATATATACCATCTCTTCTACATAATTAATCATCATTTGACTAAATAGTAACTAAATTTATTATACTTATTTATTATATTACCGATAACTTAAAATACATGGAAGTTTATCAATTGAGTAAAAATTTAAAAAATATAATTTAAAAATTTATTTTAACAAACATGTCATTGATAATATATTTATATTTTCTTTTGTTCATTTTACAATTTTCAATTATTTACTTTTAGGAGATTGAATTTGAAAAACAATCAAACATTTTGAAAAGACGAACAATTACTTGCACTAATTAAATCAATTGAAAAAAAAAATTAATTTACAATAACATGTCTGGTAATAAAACTTTTATTTCTTTATATTTTTCCTAAAATGTATGATCCAATGTATTTTATACATTAGAAATTGAATTTATGCTTCTTCTTTTTTTATCATTTTTCTTTAAATAATACCAGAAGTTTATATTTATCTATATTTTTTTAGTATAGTTTCTTTTTCTAAAAATTTAATTCCATTATAATAATAAAGGAATCTTAACTTTTAAACGTAATTAAAAGAGAATCGTTGAAAAATAAATAGATAATAAAATATTTTTTTATAAAATATTATAATGATACAAAATTTATATATAATACTTGTATTCTAAGTCATCATTTTCTCAACAATAAAATAACTAAAAACACAAGTACGACAAGCTTACATAATATATATAAAATAAAAATTTTTATTTAAAAAAAATATATAAAATAAAATAAAATATGATTTTAATTATTGTATTTGTATTAAAAAATATTTTTAATCTTTATACTTTAAAATATTTTTTTTTTTTACAATTTAAAAAAATATGATTTTACTTATTTATTTTATATCTAAATTTAATATTTAATGGTTTTTATTTTATTTTAATAAAAGTTATAAAAAGATTAAATATTAATTTTTAGTCGATGTCAAGTACGACCTTGTTTATAATTTGTAAACATGCTTTTAAATGCCAAATTCCGAACATTATTTTCAATCACAACCTATATCTTCAGTGGCACCTTCTTCCAATATAACAACATCAACTCTTCAAACTACTACCCTCTCCACTGCTGTACCAGATGAATTGGCTTAGACTCGGTCTTTCTAGGAGTTCAGGGAACAGCAAAACCCTAAATACCCAACCAAATTCCAACTCCAAAGTACAGCATCAACAAAAAGAAGAAGAAGAAGAAAGATTATACGGGATTACCGAGGAACTCATCAATCACATCAAGTCCTTCACCCTTGACACCTTCAAGAATTTCCCTCTCAAAGGTTTCCCTCCAATGTTTGTCCCATAATTGAACGAAAATTGTGTGATTTAGAGGTCCCTTTTTTTAATTTCCAATTTTCGTAATTTTAATTGCCTGTTTCCCGTTCACCCCTGTTGATATAAATTTCTTTAATTTACATACTAATTAACAGTAATCATGGGTTGCTTGTAATCGGAAGCTGTAGTTTCGCATTCTTCGTAGGGAAAAAGTTTTCTTTTATTCAATTTTGTCTTTTGGGTGCAGATGAAGAGGAAGGCAGTTATGGGGAAGAAACTCAACCCTCTTCAAGCAAAGTTCGAAAGGATCTCTCCCAGTGGCAAGAGAGACATGCAATCCTCGTTCTCTCAAGAGTCAAGGTTTGTCTTCAACCATTCTTGTTTGTTTGTGATGTTGAACACTTGAACTATTAAACAGAAAAACTACTTGTCCTTGTCTATAGAAATAGAGGAGTTTACCTTCATCTGCATCCCAAGTATTGCAAGGTTGATGACATGCCTTAATCTAATCTGCAAAATCATGTATTTTATTGTCGTTTGCTTACATTTACCTAGTGCCCATCCTGTTGATTAGCTAGTAGTGTTTTTTTTTCTGATGATAGACCAATCGCGTTTGGTCAAGTGGCCCACTTAAAGAAGCAAAGCTCTGTCTAATCATATTTCTTCTTTTCACAAAACTCAAACCTGAGAGTTTACTTAAAAGGGAACTATATGTAGGAATATACAATAACACCAAAAGTATTATTCCACTAGGTGATGTCGGTGGTGTTGAGCGATCCATGTTAAGGATTTCAACTAGTTTACATTGACTGTTGAGTTTCTCGCATAACTCTCCTTCTTTTTGCCCAGGCTTGGAACCATCATCCATGAGACCATAGTCTTTGTACACATAGACAGTTTGCCTATGTTGGCTTTAAATAATTATAGCAGTCTTAAATTCTAAATGAACATCTTTTCCAAATGGGTTAATGATAGATAATGATTCATTTTGTTTTTTGTTTTTTTTTTTCCTCATGATTTCCAATGCATGGACAACTAACATTGTGGTGCTAAGTAATTTAATTTGGGTAACAACTAACAAGGGAAAAACTTCTCATGACTTTTCCATTTGGAAAGTTCATGATGTATTAGATATAACGGAGAAGGACATAAGAAACATGGAACATGAGAAAAACTTGGGAATTTGTGGTGCCTATAATGATTTTTTCTTAAGGATATATGACTGTAAATATATCAAGAATGACGATTAGGAAGGATAATTAAATGAGCTTTTAGACTCAAATGCTGGTGTGCATGGTATTTTGAATTATCAATTTCCCCTAATGAGTCCAA
This sequence comes from Macrotyloma uniflorum, assembly GCA_016859785.1. Classification (NCBI taxonomy): domain Eukaryota; kingdom Viridiplantae; phylum Streptophyta; class Magnoliopsida; order Fabales; family Fabaceae; genus Macrotyloma; species Macrotyloma uniflorum. The sequence continues at coordinate 186,955 of BDMB01000097.1, read as the reverse complement.
AATGCTGAAGCAGCAAATGAAGCAACCTTGTGCCTAGAAAGATGGCATGTGGTTTCCTGTTCATATTTTTTAATGTTCCTATTATTTCTTCCTTTTTGTCTATTTTTGATTTTTTTTAACCAGCAACAACAAAGAACAAGCAAACAAGAAGTGATACTTTTCCTTATAGACCTATGTTAATTTGTGACTGTACAGAGTAAATTTCCATTTCTAGTTTGGTGACTGAGAATCTAACACTTAAGTTCAATATTCAACCAAAAGCATGACAGGATATGTTAGGGCAGCACTCAGTTGCATATCTGAACATCAATAAATCCTCTGTCTGGTAATCTTCTGTTTGTTTGTGCTCATCTCTCCAAGGGAGTTTCTGTTTATCTGATGTGAAGGGGGACTGGACATGTCTTTATAACTTTGTATTCTTTCAATTATTCTGTTTTGCTTTTTCCCCTGTTTACCATTACCTTCAAAGGACCCCTATTTTTCATTCTGTCCTCTTTTATCTCATACAAAATTCATATTTGTTATACCTGTTCTTTTTTGAATTTTGATACTATTTATATTACCAAATACCAACTTTATTGAATGCTAAAGCTGATATAGAAGTGTTATACTATCTATATCACACTTTGCTGACAGAACTAAGTGATTGTTTTCCTGCTACCCAACAATTTTTATACATTATTATGGATGATCCACTTTTAATAATTAAACATGTACCATCCATCTATGAGTAGCTTGGTGTATATCCGACTTATATTTGGAATTTTCATATCTCTCCCATATTCCGATCACTTAATATTTCGTAGACAACTTGTGATCGGTTCTGTACCGATGGTTAGTACTTAGATTCAGCTATCGAGATATGAGCAATTATCTCTTGACTTGGAGACCACATTTGCCCATGACCCATTGAAATGTAGGAACACGATGTACAGTTACGTCGGAACCCAAACACGTTACTAGATATGGGAGAATCCCACTCCTATGCCCATTCAAGGTGATGACATGTGTCTCATGATCCACCATCCTAACAATCTGAGATTTGGTTAGCCTCTTTAAATAAGATTCCAAGACATTAGTCGAAGAGCATATATATCATTTATTCACTGAGTGCTTTAGCATCTAATCTTTCTTGTTGGAACAAAACAAGAACCATGGAAAAGAGAGTGAAAATTGAATAAATTTCTTTCAATTATGGCTGTTGATTGATTGTTAATGCTGCACTCAATGAAGTTGATTGTGTGTAAAACTAAGCTCATTGAGATTCAAAAACTACAAACATGATAAATTATTAATGCAATGTTTTACATGATGTGCATGAGTCATAAGTTCGTGAAACCTATCATTGGGAAGCATCTTGGTGGAAACTTTTACTAGTTGGAGTCATGTAAGAACATATGTGTAGTAGCTACAAGACCACCATTGTGTAACATTTCTTGAATAAAGTGTTTGTCAATCTCTATGTGTTTTGTCCTATCATGTTGAATTAGATTATGGACAATACTAATAGTTGAATGATTGTATAAAACAACCTCATTGTCTACCCCTCTTTACTTTTCTTTGAGGTGATCAAGAATAAACTTCATCCATAACCCTTCACACATGTTGTGTGGCATAATCTTGTGGTTTGTTCAATGGTTTGCCTCGAGGTCTTATATTTTTGGTTTCCTATCTCTTCAAGAAGTTCAAGAGCGTAAAAATAAAGATGTCTTTCTTGAATAGGCAACCTCAATAGGAAACCTTTTGGCTTATTTGACCTTTTGCATCATGCATACTATTAGTTTCCTTTAGTGTTGTTGTTTTTTGTTTAGATATGGTAGTAAGCTTGTTCTCATGAAAGTTTGACTTGTTGGCTAACTATAATTCTACATATATAGGATAAGAAAATGCAAATATAGCAATGGAAAAATTCACAAAATTAGAACCTTTGAATTTATAGCATGTCATAAACAAAGTGATACTTTTTGCATTTTCTAGAGAGCACTTAGGACAATGAATGTAGGTTTGGATGCTTCATTTGAACCTATTGAACACATCATCCTATCTTAATAAATATTGTGCATTGGACAACTTTGTTCAAGTTTTTTTCAAAGACTTCTATTTAAATGTCATATCTAATAGAATATGCTTTTGAGTGTTTTCTCATGATTGAATACCTTCTTTGTCCTGTACTTATGTATTGTTATCATAAAAATCTAGAGTTTTGACCAAGGGTCCAGCCATAGTCTAAGAATAGTTTGGGTGTAATAGGCCTAACACTCTTGACTATGATCAATGCAATTTGACCTTCACTTGAGTTGGGTAAGTGTTGCATGAGGCCCATTGTTGGCGTTCGAAACAAAGATCCAGTTTGTGGTCATGGAAGGTTTCCATGATATTAAGCAGTCTTTGGTGGAGGACTCTTCAACAACCAACTCCATATTTGTAGTGCCTTTGACAATAATGCTAACTCTAATGATATTTTCTTTGGTGGTTCAAAGGATGATGATGGGCTACATAGCTCTTCCTCCTAGAAATTGAGCTCTTTCTCTAGCTTCAAGGGTTTTGATGATCTCCCTATCTTGATCTCATTCAAAATTTCATTATTTTAATTTGTTTTTAGGTTTTGATGTAATATTTTAGGAGTCCCACTTTTAGTATAATGAACTACTTGATGTGGTACTTAAGCCTTGAGGATTTTCCACCTAATGAACTAGTCTTTTGAGTTGGGCTCTCCTCTTGTGCTTAAGTCAATTGGTGTTTTCATTGAGAGTTGAGCTAAGGAAAGAGCTACCTATTAGCTAGATTAAGTTGCAAATTGAATATTGATGCATAGGGTAGTAATGTTAGGAGTCACATTGAGTAGAATGAACTACTTGATGTGGTACTTAAGCTCTAAGGCTCTCCCACCTAATGGACTAATTTTTGGGGTTGGGTTCTCTTCTTGTGCTTAAGTTCTAACACACGCACGAAGGGTGTTCCTCTTTTGTTTCTCCCTATATGGAACCATTAAAGGTAGGAATTGCACTTTTCTTGTCTAAAAATGAAAATTTGTATTATCATAACATTCTAACCCACTCCTCTTCATGGTCTTCTTGACATGCTTAGTTGATTCTGAATCAATCTCCTATTGAATTTCTTGCTTGTTTAAGTTTTAAATGTTAGGCTGTTATGGTTTTGTTTTTAATTTCAATTAATGTCATTATGCTTATAAATTAAGTGGTTGTAATTTGAGAAAGGTTTATCCTCTCTATATAAAACCTTTTAATAATATATCTATATATCCCATTATGTTTTCTTCTTTGCTATTATAATCAAAATACTATAATTGATATCTAAAGTTTTTATCTTTGAGGGATATGTGAGTTGAGAGAAACATAAATGGGGAGAAATATATACACTATAGGTTCACCACAAATTTTTTATGATGAGGAGTATATGTTATGGACTGCAAGGATGATTAGTCATCTTGAACCGTGGGATCTTTGGAAGGCAATAAAAGAAAACTATGACGTTCATGAATTGCTTAAAAATCCAACAGTGGTTTAGATGAAGTACAAGGATAAGAGGACAAAAAAAGGCAAAGGAAATAAATTGTCTTTTTTTTTTTTGTGTCAAAAATAATTTTTACTAGAATTATGAATTTCAAATCCACATGTGAGATTTGATATTATCTTAAGAAATAAAATTTTGTTTGTGAAAGAACTAAAGACATACAAGTGCTTAATTTGACTAGAGAATTCAAGATGTAGAGCATGAAGGAGATAGAAACAATTAAAAGCTATGCTAATCAATTGTTGACTAGAAAATAAAGTGCAACTTCTTGGGAAGAACTCTCTTGATGAAAAAGTAGTGCAAATAATTTTTTTGTACCTGAGAAATATAAATCAAAGATATCAACATTAGAAGAGTTGAAAGACTTATTGATATCACCTTAAGGGAATTAAAAATGCTTTATAAGTCCAATAACAAAGAAGAATGATGAGAGAAGAGGAGGTTGTACAAGGTGCTTTTCTTGTGAAAGTACAAAACTTAAAAGCTAGCAAAGACAAGAATAACAACAAATGGAATAAGAAAAATCTAGAAGGCTTTAATCAATAGTACTAGTGACTCATGGTTAATAGATAGTGGCTGCACAAACTATATGACCAACAATGAGAAGCATTTTAAAGAGTTTGAAAAAACCATCATTTCCAAAGTAAAAAGTGGAAATGGCGATTTCATCTCAATCAAGGGGAAAGGGACCATTATTATTGCAAGCTTGACAGATTTGAAGCATATCTCTAATGTTTTATATGTGCTTGATATTGACCAAAATTTGCTCAATGTTGCACAACTTATGGATAAAGGTGGTTCAGGTGGGAAATCTATAAGAACACTAGACATAACAAGGAGATAATAGACAATTGGGATGATGATTGGGTCAAAGAGAGACAAAGAAGAAAGAACGTAAAGTAAGGGGAAGAGTTAAGGAAGGTGACATCCGTTGAAATGAAATAATGGTGAAGAGACGGGGAGAAATACTTGTACCCTTTTTTGGGATTGAGGGAAGCCTAAAAAGACACATTTGTGAAACCGACTAGAAAATTTATCAAGACAAGGACTTGAAATGTGAACAAAGCATGTGAATCTGAGGGGGTAAGCAGTGGAGGTGTTGGTGAGGAAATAAAATAGATTGAGAAATTTGGTTGTCTAAAAGTAAAGACGGGAAGCCTTGATGAGATAGCATGCACTCAGAACAATATCACCCAAAAATGTTGAGGAACCTGATCATGAATTAAAAGCGTGTAAGTTGTTTCAATGAGATGTTTATTCTTGTGCTCAACTATCTCATTTTGTTGAGGTGTATAAGCACAAAAGATTTGATGAAGAGTACCGTGAGAAGTCATAAAATTTTGAAAAGATTGAGTAAGATACTCACACTCATTATCACATATTCAAATAGAGGACGGTGACACGATGCCTATTATGTTGATTACCACCGGAAAGTATGTTAGACGTACCGCCATGTGCGATTGATAGTGGTGTTGGGATAGCACCATATGCAATAGAGAAGCGTCACGTGAGGGCGCATGACTGTTCTATTTGTCGAAAGACTGGTGGCATTATGATCGCCTAGATAGGGCGATTTTGATGGTGGTATTGTTGGATGAGAAAAAAAGCGACAATGGACAGCGACGTATAGTGGCAATAGAGGCAAAAAACAACTAGGAAAGAGACACTAGCTTAGAAGGGTGCTGAAAATTGGAATGACAATTTTTAGAAAATTTTGCACCAGTGAATAGTGGGTTCACTAGGAAGGTAAGGATTTGACCTAAGCTCTAGATATCATGTAGAGAATATGATAAAGAGGCATATGCTAAATCCCTAATGTGTGTAGAGTACATAAGATATATAAATATAAGAAAAATACAAAGAGATGGCCTAAGCCTCTTACATATAAACAATATGCATTTGGAGTTATAAAAATTGGCTAAAATAGCTTTTTTTAATGCTAAATGTTACTCTTTAGTCCTTTATATTTTGGTATATTAAGTTTTTAAAGTCTTTATATGGTACTTTATGTTTTTAACGAGGCTCATGTTGATCCTTTTTAACTAAAATGTTAAATAGATTAATAGAGTTAGCTAATGTGTTCATTAACAAAGTTTTTAAAATTTCAATTTGGTACTTTATGTTTTTAGAAATGTTCATTTAGCTACTTTTTGATTTAGAAAGGTTCATTTTTGTCATTTTTAATTAAAACATTAAGTAGGTTAATAGTTAGTCAACTCAGTTAAGTTTTAGATTTTATTGAAAAAGACAAAAATGAACCTTTTTAAAAATAGAGTACCTACCATACTGAGACTTTTAAAACTTAACGTACCAAATTGTAAAAATATCAAAACATGAAGGACTAAAAGTAACATTTAGCCTTTTTTTTTTTTTAAATTTGTGGTGTTGGTCTCATTGACATATCTATAACTATTAATAAAAAGGATTGGTTTTTACAACCGTTCTTTGGTGTATACAATTTCTTACAATTTTACCCTTACTGCAAATATTTTTCTGATTCGTTTTTTAACTATTCTCTTTTTTATGATTTTACCTTGATAACCATTTAATAACTAAATTCTTAATTATATTATTTTTTATTATTATATAAAGTGTGGATACTCGCGCGCATTAATGCCTGAATTTCCACTAGTATTAATAACTTTGATTTCACTTTATTCAAAACAATATTAATACATATAATCTTATAGTTGGATGAGGGGAGGAAAAACAAAGCCATTCAATTAGTACCATAAATAATTATGGTTTTTGTTTATTCCAGGAAATATCTCAACTGAGATATGTACTGTGTCCTCGCCATTTGAAGGAAAATGAATTCTGGAAAATTTACTTTAAGCTTACCAGGAGTCATGTTCTCGAGTAAGTCATACAAATTCTTGCAAATTCTTGTATGATTATTTACAAATTTGTAAAACTGAATTACTCTGAAGTTTTTGCTACTTATTTTGTAGATAGTAGCTGCTTTGAGAATTTTGCTATCTTAATTCCACCCCTCCCCATATTTTGTGCATGCACACGTTCACAATGCTTATCACGTATGCATGGATACCAAATTAACAAAAAGAGGGTGAAAATATCCAACTCATGCCCTGATGAAATATGACTCCCCTTCACTGCTGTTAATCAGATATGAGCTTCGCAACATACAACAGGAGAAACTGAAGCGGATGGCAATGGAAGATGAGAAATCTTCAGGTAACAACTCGTATGAAGTTGAAATGGCAGAGACAAAGCATGGCAACTTTATTGAGGCTCTAGGATCCTCTGAATGAAAGCTCTAACATTTGTCGGTGGCATGAATAGAACAGGTATTAAACTATTGATTTCTTTAGCATTGAAGGGTCTTGTCTTCATAGCGTTGCAAGTTTGAAAATGGATGTCTTCGGCTGATACATATTGTTCCGAAGTTAGTCTCAAGTATTTGGTGTCAATTTGTATCTTTCAACATTGTTCCTTGATTCTTGACATAATTTTATCGACAGATAGATAGTGCAAAATTCCTGGGTACTTCTGATGGTGGCTCTTCGTTGTGGAGGCAAGCTATTTTTAACTTCAAGATTGAGATACCAGACAATCAAATCAAGAATCCAAAAAATTAACAATTGAATCGGTGATGATGTTGAATTTTACTAAGATAGTTTTGTTTCTGATGTCTTCTCATTCTTGTCCGAAATGATAACTTATTACAATGATATAACATTAATGTTCAATAAGTACCATAAATGTTGAGAATTGTTTTTTTAGGATGTTTATGTAATAGCTTCTTTAATTTTCCAGTGTTGTGACGTTAAGATATATGATGAACCAATATTTGAGGTTCTTATTGGTTGGGGAGGATGATCTAATATGGGAATTTTCTTTTCTAATGTGAAGGGTTTCACTTTAGAGAGAGTATTGGCAAAACTTGTTGGTTGAGTCATCCATACTTTGATTTGGTGGGTTGGTTGGTATAAATAAACCGATTATTTATCTTATCCTCGTCATCAAGTCAAGCTGCTGCAGAGTTTCTGCTCAATGGGTAATAATAATAAAGGAAATTAATTTGTGGACTTGGAACATGGAATCATCAACCCAATTTTTTAAATATTGTTGGACGGAGTGTATGTTTTTATTTATGCATGATAGTTCCTCTCCTAGTAATCCTTTCGAGACAAGACAGGAACTTGGTGAATCGGAGCATCTTGGAAAATACTGCTTTAAGGATAAATGAAAGTTTTAGTATTTCACTGGAAGATGGTGCTACCTACCGAAATTGATTCCACTTTCTGGAGGGATTATTAAGAAGATTTTCTTTTTAATCTTTTTTTTATTATTATTATTATTTTTCACTTTTAATTCTTTAGATGGTTATTAATGATTATTATTGTAATTTTTGTATTAACCTTTTTTATTTCTCTACATATTAATAAAGTTTAATTTATTTCAGGTATAATATTTTAAAGTTATTTCACATCTTCACCTTTTATTTATTTAGACTTAATGATTTTATTAGTTACTTACCTTTTTTTTCAACGTTTTTTTTTTTTTCAAATATTTAAGATTCAATATCACCATCTAAACTGATGCATATTAAAAATTAACATGTAATTAACAAGTAATTTTTATTTGTTCAGGATATATTTCAATTAAATTACAAGGTTTAAAGACAGGGTAAGTTAATATTTTCTTCTCTATATGATTGTATGATTTCTTTACATTATTTACTTTCTTTAAAAAAGAATTTTATAATAAAGAGTTAGAATAAAAACAAGAATATTCATAATTCTCTTTAATTTTTAATTATATTTTTGTTTTTTTTTATTTTTTTTCTCTTCACTTTGTCTCTTCCCTTTTTCTTTTTTATCTCTCCTTTCTTTCTCTTCAATTTTTTTCTTTTCTTTTTCTAAAATTTTAATTAGTTACATAGCAATATCACTAATTCATACAAGAACTATTAGGGATAAAAACATATTTATTGTACTTACTAATATTTGTTGGAATCAGATACTATAAGATAGGTCTCTTTTCTATAATGTCTTTGGTCTTCAGCTTCAAATATTTCTTGTTCTACAATAGAGTGGGATATTTGTAAATGCATTCTAGTGCTCAAGTCCGTCACTGTTTAATAAGACTAAAAAGTTTTCAATCAAAATTATAAATTTTACCTCTCATTTATTATTTTTATTTATATTATTTTTTATGAGTCTTGTTTGGAGAGCTTTGTTTAGGGTTTATATATATTATTTATCTTTGCCATTATTTAACTTAATTCGTAATTAGTATTTAAGCGTTATTTATGTTCTGGACATGTGGTTATACTTTTTCTCAAACGAAATGTATTCGGCCATTGGTTGATAGAGGGATTCTTGGTTAACTATCCATACATTTATCATTTTAACACTTTAAATTTTATTGTTTAGATGAGGAAGATTCCTCCTTCTTGGACATATCATTATCACTGTAAAAGTCAAAGTGAAGAGTGCATGAATAAAAGAATAAGAATATTTTGGGCCTAGAAAGGTAACAAGAACCAAGACAAGACAACATACCCTAACTCATCCTCAAACTTCTCTTTTTTGTGTTTCTTAGTTTCTTAATTGTACTTTCCTTTTGTAGAGTATATTTTGGGGTTGTCAATGGAGACACAATAGGCGCACTTACGTTTGGTAGATTGGGCTACTCTCCAAGCCCACAAACTCACGAATAGAAGCCACATTCAACACGTGTTTGGCAAGGAACATGTGCTCGAATTAAAGGTGCACCAAGGATGCACCATTCCCATGTGATGGGCCTTGCTTCAGTTTTTTAATTTCAAATTATGAATCTCATCTCATATACCCTTGTACATTTTTTTAAATTTATTTCAAAGCTTATAAACAGGTAACATTTTCATTGTAAAATCACTTTTTTATGATATTGAATTTGTGATTTTAACAGCAACACTAGTTCAAGTGAACTCTTCTCCTTCTATCCTATCTTGATTCCATGAATCAAGTGGCAATTCTACCTCATTGATTTTAAGGAATTCCTTCTCAAGTGGCTTGGCAACAAGCTTCTTCTATCTCCATAAGTCTCTTCTTCCATTTTTATTTTTCTTTCCTTTCAATTAGTTTAATCTTCATTTCATAGCGTCATTATTATGTTAATTTTATACTTCACACTATAATAATAAGTTTATTTATTTATAAAAATTTTTTATATGAAATTTTTTTATAAAAAATAATTATTATTTATTAAATATTTTTTACAAATTTATTTTTATGAAAATTTTTCATAAATTTATTTGTGGAAAAAATTTCATAAACAATTTATGAAAATTTTTTTTATTAATTTGTTTGTAAAAAAATTTTTATGAATTTTTTTTGTGAAATTTCTCATAAATTTTTTGTGGAGAATAATTTTCTATTAACCTTTTATCTACAAATTTATGATTGTGGAAGTTTGTGGGAAAAATTGTATTTCTCATTAATTTTAAATATTACCCATAGACTTGTTTTATGGAAAATATGATTTTTTTTCTTGTAGTGTCATTTCTTATACTTGTATAATTGTTCTTGTTCCGCACTTTACTTCATCTCTTTCATCTCTTTCTAGCTTCACTTAGATTGACCTTAAATCTAACTCACAGATTTATTTTTGTGTCTAGTGGCTATGAGGAAAAGAATTTCTAAGTGTTCTAACTTCTAAACATCCTATCATATAGCCATATGTCTTTTAGTAAGAATATTCTTCTCAATTTGTCTCTCCATCTCACCATCTCTTTCATAGGAAGGAGTTAAGAATTTCTTGACATGAACCTTCAAAACATTATGTGTAGGAATTGATGATTTTCTTCGATTCCACCCACTTCAAACATAACTTACAAATGCTAATAAATACAATTGAACTTTTTTTTTGAGAATTTTCATAATTAACAAATAATAGAAGAATATTTTCAACTCTCCTCTCCCACTTACTGAATTATTTTCTTCCTTCAAATATATGATTTTGACAACTCTTCCTCTTCATATTATCCTCTCTAATTTCTCTCTTTCTTTATTTTTTTAAAATTTATTTTTCATGTCTTATAAATCTCATTCCCTTACATCTCTTCCATAACCTCCATTACTTTGATAAGAAAAAAGTTACATACTTATCAAAAAAAATATTTTAGCATAAATAATAAAAATATGGATCTCACCCTATTAAATGTTACATTCAATTTATTTGTATGTCATTTTTGAAAGATTTTTTCTATTAATTCTTAAAAAAAACTTTCAATAAACTTATCAAGAATTTATATTCAAATAGAAAGATATAACAAATCTAACTACAATTCAATAGATTAAGAAAATTGAACATTTTTAAGAAAAATAAAAAATTTAACAAACAAAATAAAAATTAGAAGAAAGAAAAGACAACTTTGAAGTAGAAGGTTAAATATAAAGAACTAGACAATATAATTGTAAGACTCGTTAAGACTTAAAAAAAATCTTTAATTTGTATTAGAATAAATATATTCAAGAGTGATGAGATTATAAATATGGAGATTTTATTTTAGGAAGATATTGGAAGAAGATCAATATGCGAGTCTTTTTTGTAATTCTTGTACCATTTTAATTTTATTTTTGAGTTATTTAAAAATAATAAGCATTAGAAAGGAAGAATATTAATATGTGATTGTCTCTCTCAAAAACCTAATTAAGTTGACATGATAGGTAAAGAACACCTCATTTTAGTCAATGCCCTTAGGCTTATCAACCAACACCTAAGTGTCATTCTTGTGCCAGGAATTTAATTCCTTATGATATATACAATTCAATTTAGAGATTTTTGGTTCTTCGTAGTTTCTTGATAGCTATTAGGCTCATCTCCTCCAATTTCCTCTACGGTAATAAGAGCAAAAGCAACCATATCAACATAACCAAATTTATTTGGTTGCTTAATGGTTCTTCTACCTCTATCTTTAGCTTGAACATACTATTATTGAGTCGTGTCTTCAATTTGCACATAGGTCTTCAATTTTAAATTCAACATTAGGCTTTTCAATTATAGTTATAAGTTTCAATTTGGAATTAGAATTATTTGATTCTTTATAACCATTATGTGGGTCCACTATGTAGAACTTTAGCAAATGGACCTTATTTCTATTTTTATGAGTTTTGCGCTTTGTATAGCTCCAATATAGCTCAACTATGTAGTATTTATGCTACTTCAATGACAAAATTTCTCCCATTTTCTCATGAATTTCCAATTGCTTGCAATTATCTAGAATATTCTTTTCAACGACGACTCTACTTTGATGAATTTCTTGTTTTCACAAGAGAACACACTGGTTTTGTGTTATCCATGTAACCAATCCCAATCCATGTAACCAATCCTACCTAGTGGAAAGTTTTTGGTGTTAGAATTAATTAAATAAATTAATTCAATGATGTGATTCATGTGAAATATAATTATGGACCTTAATGTGATTTAATAATATTAAAGAGAAATGTTGATAATTATGGGAAGTTAATATTAAGAATCAAAACCTACCATAACCAACCTGATGGATGTTGGTTATATAAGAGAAAACTAGGGTTCTGCCTCATCCGTGCAAAACCGTACAAATTTGTAAACAAAACTGAGAGTCTAACATAAGCCATCAAGAAAGAGAAGTGAGAAAGAAAGATACAGAATGAGGTAGATTGGGGAAAGGTAGTCAACACAAATTTGTCCTGATGGATCAAGGTTAGTATCCTAATTATTATGTACATGTGAAAATCATGAATTCAAATCAAGGTTAGTATCCTAATTATTATGCACATGTGAAAATCATGATTTCAAAGATCCTTTATGTTTGATAATTTATATGATTGGATTTTACATGTGGTATCAGAACCTAGTTGTTGAATTTGTGATTTTTCTTAAATGATGATTTCCAAAATTATGAACGTTTTATAAACCCTAATTTTATTAGGGATAAATAAATTAATGATATTCTGCTGTTTATGATATAATATATATAATTTCGGATTGCGCATTCGATTTGAAATTTCAATTTGGCAATGCACATTCAATTTGTGTTTTGGCACTACCTATTTAATTTCCTATTTCAATTTGGCATTTGTATTATGGACTACGTGCTATCTATGTTCTAGCAATTCCACAAGATCTCAAACATCATTTTGTGCCATCGATTTAAACTCATCTTTCATAGCATCTAGCCACTTATCAGAATTATCACCATTAATGGCTTCTGAAAACGAAACTGGATCATTATCAATGCTTAAGTCATTCTCTGACTCTTGCAGATAAACCACATAATCATTCGAAATAGTAGATTTCCTTTCTCTTTGAGATCTTCTTAATGTTATTTCTTGTGGTTCTTCTACTATAGGTTCATTATGAACCTCAAAATCATTAATTTGTTATTCCTCTCGGTCATTGTGTGGTTCTACAACATGTGGAACAACAATTCTTGACGTAGAAGTGTATATAGAGGAACTTGTACTCTAACTTCCTTAATCTCCATATTTCGTGAAGTTTCACTCTCACTGGTTTCACCATTCTCAATAAGCTGGACATTTTCTGTTTCAACAATTTTTGTACTATGGGTAGGACAGTAAAATATATACTCTTTAGATTTTTCTGGATAACCAATGAAATATCCACTGATTGTTCTTGCATCCAGTTTCTTTTCTTGCAGATTGTATATTCTAATTTCTTCCTGACAACCCCAAACATGCAAGTGTCTCAAACTGAGTTTCCTTCCTGTCCACAACTCAAAAGGTGTCTTTTGAACTGCCTTACTAGGAACCCTATTCAACAAATACATGGTAGTTTTTAAAGCATACATCCACAACGATACAAGCAAAGATGAATCGCTTAACATGCTCCTAACCATATCCATTAAAGTTCGATTACGCCTTTCTGACACACCATTTTGTTGTGGTGTACCTAACATTGTGTATTGAGAACAAATACAACGCTTCTCAAGGAACTTAGCAAAAGGACCAGGATGTTGTCCACTTTCATCATATCTTCCATATAACAAGATTGTTGGGCCTAAATTTGGTCATTTTTTAATATACTAGATCTTGATTGGTAGGTTATTAGACACGAAGCCACCTGTTAATAGATTATGATCCCCTTATACAGAGTTTGAGGAGCCCTTATTATTAATAAAGTTGGTAATAGGCCGCTATGTAGAGCATTGATTGTTAACAAGGTTGTTAGACCTAGTTTGGATCACCTGTTAACGGGTCACGTTCAAGTTGAGAAAGTCTCCTCGACGTGAGGGGAGGGTGTTAGGGAAATACCACATTGACTAAAAATGAATAATGTCAAAACAATGATTTGCACGGGATGCATTATGTGGAAAGGGTATAGTTTTACTTTTACCAAGTTTACATGTAGAAGAATAAAAAGAAATAGAAGAATTTTTATTATCCAAGAAACCAGATTTGAACAAGGTACTAAGTACTTGAAAGTTTGGATGACCTAAACGATTACGTCACATTTTATTCATTTGTCTATCATCAATATAGACTAGAGAAATTAAAGGAAAAGTATGACAATTTGTGGAAGGAGATAAGCATAACGGAAAGAGTCGTGCCACTTTAGGTTCCTTCAGGATGATCTTCCCAGACGCTTGATCCTGCACAACACAACCAGAGCGAGAAAATTAGACATTATAATCATGATCAACTAATTGGCCAACAAAAATAAGATTTGTGGAGAGACTGGGAGACACAATAACATTAGTCAAAGAAGAAGAAATATCACCAATAGCACTAATAGGCAAAGAGTTTCCATCAGTTGTGTGAATTTGCTGATTACCATTATAGTTTTTCACATTGGGTAAAGACATAGAAGAATTTGTCATATGGTTAGACGCTTTAGAATCAAGATACCAAGGTTGAGAAGAAAAGTGAGAATTACCTGAGAGAAGAAAAGTGAAAATTACCTGAGAGACCAAAGGCAGAAAAAAAAGATATAATCATTTGTTGTACCATTTCACGGGTAAGTGCGTTTGCAGGAGGTGTAGGAACAAAAGCTAAAGTAGGAACAAAAGTTGAAACAAGCAATGTAGCAAGACTAGAAGCATCAACAAAGGTATGATAAGCAGTTCTGTGCTTATTTTTAGGACGAATTGGACAAGTTGTGATAATATGCCCTCAAAGTTTACAGTAATTATAGAACTTTTATTGGCAATCCTTTGCAATTGTAGCATTGGACAGAATGCATATCTCTAGTCTTATTCTTTCTTTGTGCTGCATAGGACATATGAACATGAGCATTTGAGTTGTTGTTATGCTCCATAGCTATGTGAGTTGCTATGCGTTGTTCCTCTTGAAGAAGTTCACTCAAGCAAGCATCCAAAGTTGGCACTAGGACTCGGTTCATCATATTAGAACGAGTGACTTCAAATTCAGATCGTAGCTTCATAAAAAATTGATCTCTCTTGCTGGTCTCATGCATTGTTTGGATAGTAGAAAAGGCTGCACCATAAATACCAGTATAAATAATATTTGAATATTCAGCTCAAAGATTCTGAAAACCAGAAAAATATTCCTTAATGATAGACTTCCTTGTGTGAAATTAGCCATCTCATACTCCAATTGAAACCTCCGAACTGCGTTGACTTGATGATAAACCTTTTTCAAATAATCTCACATATCCTTAGCAGTATTATAAGGCCTAAGATTAAGAATAAATTGAGATTCAACAGAGCTAAGTATCCAATTCATGATTTAGGCATATTTGGTTTCCCATTTTGCGAAATCCTCTGGACATGTAGGTGCTGGAAGTGTGCCATCAATATGACCCCATAATTCTTTTCCTTTGACAAATAGTTTAAATTGAAATTCCCAAGCAAAATAATTTTTGTCAGTAAACCAAACAAGAAAGGAATCATACTTATCATAAGACATGACGAAAAAATTAAAAAATTCTCAAGAACAAAACCTGGCTGTAAATCTTGTATTTACTCCATATCACCCAGAAAAATTCCAAAGCACAGGACTAAGACCCCACAAGAGCACAAGACAAAAATACAAGAGTGAACCAGGGTTCAGAGTTGTAGCTCTGATACCATGTCACAATACCTTTTCTTCCTATTCTAGAAAGTTTGCCTAGCTTGGTAGGCATCATGGAGGGGTGAAGTTAAGGAAGTCCTACATTCACTGCCTCAATTTGCAATGTTTACTAGAATAAGGTTGTTTGGTTCGGCAGATATTTGTGAAGGAAGGATGTTGGGAGAAGACTCACATCGCTGATCTTAGTTTGGAGAATGCAGTTCATATATCTGTTGCGAAACTTCACTTAATACCAATTGGTTTTAGGATAAAATCTGACACTTTGTAGTATCAAACATACTCAGACAAGTAAACAAACAATTACAACAATTCCCACTATCACAATGGCCATTTAACACATTAACAGTGCATTTAAAGTAATTCCTAACATCTCAAACCAGATTCACTTCATTATTATAACATAAGCACACTCAATCAGAATAGTAGGCAAATTTCACATTCATTCAACACACTCACCATTCCACTCTCAGTCCAAGGTAGCAACCAGAAACAGGTCACCTACCCAGTTCCTAATCTATGTTCCCCTAATCTTATTAAATTTATTTTAAGACTAGTTTCCCTTACCTTAAGGTAGGTTTTCCAAACAGTTCACTACCCTCACCATAGAGCAAAATTCTAAGAGTTCCAAGGGTGCTTAATGATCAAATTAACCGCATTATTATGAATTCACAATAGCATAGAGTGATATAGAACTGAGAAGAGGCACACGCATGGACTTGGGAATCCTTAAATTAGCAACCCCAACCTAACCCTCAAATAAAAATAGAGCACTGGAAACTTACCCAAATGAAGATTCAAATCGGTTCAAAGTGTTCTACTCTTCAAGAGGTTCCTAATAGTATGCTTGAATCTTAAAAATGATGAAAGATGGAAAAAAAAAGTTAGAGAGAAGGTAGAGATTTTTGAAAGAAAATAATTTTAGAGAGATAGTTGATTTGAAATAATTAAGTGTGAATTATTTAGTTTTTTATTCATATATTTAAAATATAATTAAATAACTTTCATTTAATAAAAATATACATAATTAGACATGAAAAATTAATTAAAATTAAAATTATTTTAGGAAAAATGTTACTAAACAACGTAAAAATATTTAAACATGATTTATATTTGAAACAAGATAAGTTTTGTTTTTTTTTTTTTTTGTTTTTTTTTACATGAGAAGAGAGATTGCCTTTTATTACAAATTCTGGAAGGCTTTGCGAGCACTATGCTTTAATATTCAAAATTAAAAAAAATGCATGTAGGAATTACCTTTCTTGCTAATATCAGTATTAATTATATTTTTAAGGTGAGATAGGACATCCCTTTTATGTCAAGAGTTATTATATTTAAATATAAAACTAAAAATTTATCCGATAATATGATAATAATTTAAAAAATTTATCAATATTAATTTTTATTAAAATATGCTTTAATATCATATTAATAATAAATTTTAAACTTAATTTATTTTTATAAAATTTATTTAATAAAATAATATTTATATTATTTTATATATATTAATTTTTCTTTACGGCATTTCTATCTATTAATTTGTTTAATATTATTAATTGTATTGATGCATCGGTCTCAAAAATAATTATTCTTAAGCAGAACAATTAATGAACATCATCAACAAGTAACTCTTTTCAAGGAAGAATCTATCCTAAACATGAGACTTTAAAAATCTGCATAAACAAAATAATAAATGGAGAAACAAGAAGTAATCCAGTAAAAGAAATAAGCTTTGTTAAATTGTTAAATTCATATAATTTATTAAAACTTATATCCATTTATTTTTAGTATATTAATCTATTTAATGCTATTAATTCTATGAACGCACTGGTGAAGTTATACATATAATAGAATTAAAAACAGTTATTCTTTTAAATCGAAATAGTCAGTTCGTAACTCTTTCCAGACCTTAACAATAACTGATGCAAATTAAGAAATAACTATCATAAACAAGTTATATAAATTACTTTTAACATGAAAAAATTAATTTACAAATTTTCTTTTTTTTTTTATTTAGAATTATTTTATAAAAAATTCATTCAAATTAATTTCACTTACTTATTAAAAGGAAAAGATTATAAAAAGTTTATTTAATTCTAATATTTTTATTTTTTTATTATTTCTAAAAAAATCTTAATTTTCCTTCTCTTTAATCTCTTTACACTTCTTTTAAATTTCTCTAAATTTTTATTAAGAATTTTTCTTTAATTTTTATCTCTTTGAAAATTTGAGAATATCGAATAAAAAAAAATATGAATAGTAGATTAATTATATCTGAATATAATTTTGTTTTGAGATCATTTAAAGGTAAGGAAAGTTAATTAAATAAAAATATTCATGATTTATGGGATGATTATGTGTTTTGATGTGTTGTTATGTGAGATTTATGAGAATTATATTAATTATTATGTGTGAAAATGTGAATTGGGTTTCATTCTCAGATTGCGATCCTATTTTGGTTTGTTTTTATTTCTAATTTCAAAAAGTGATCTGCATAAAAGCTGTAGGTCTAAATGTTATCTAACTGATGGATTTTGTTTTACGTAAAAAGAATATGTATAACTCAAGATACGGTTTTTTTCGTAATTAAAGGTCAGATTGTCAAGAAATTTATTCGCTTTGAAATTACAAACCCCTTTGGAATATTTTTGTTACAAATTTGGGAAAGTTTCCTTCATAAAAAGTTTTATCCCTGAATGTTAACTAATAAATGGTTTTTATTTTCACATAAAAATAATGTGTAAAACTTAAAATATGAATTTTTTGGTGATTAAAGGTCATGTTGCGAGATAAGAGAAATGTTTTCGAGATTATTTTTTCTTAAGCAAAAGTTATTATTTTTAGATAATTAGTCATATTCTAATTTGTATTAAAAGAGTATATATATGTGAAATATGGTAAAATGTTATAAGATATTTGTTATATAATTAAACTATTGAATTATATGATGTGCGATTTGGTGATTATATTGTGATTGGAATTTGATTGTGAAATGTTATATTGTGATTTTTGAATTAGGTCACAATAAATTGTGATGGCAAAGGTGCCAAAGAATTGTGATGGCAAAGATGCCAAAGAATTGTGTTGATGGTAGTGGTGCCAAGGAAATTGTGATGGAAGGGAACCAATGTAAATAAAAACGAGTGTTAATAAGATTGGTTTGATATGTTGTATAATTTTTGGATTGGTTGTGTGCTTTTTGTGTGTAAGCCAGATATTTACCACGGGGTACTATTTGATCTAAGTTTAGTGTACATATGGAAATCTAGAAATATCAGATGAGGTACCCAAACTTCTAATAGTATTCTAGTTATTGAGACAAGAGTACTATGTGGTGAGAGGTCAATGAAGATTTCTACTACACTTATCACTAGGTGGATTGAGCTATCAATTTCTTTGATTTGTGTATGTAAGGGTTACCCTGGTGTGTAGGTACCAGAAAAAGAGAATAGATAGGAAAATTTATAAGTAAAAAAGACTCTTAATGTCTGTTTGGATCAGATGACGGAAACACAGATAGTGAAGATTTGCTAGAAAAGCTCAAAAATAAAGAGTTGAAAACACAAATTTCGAAAAAAATTAATTTAATTTTCTTTCTTCCAACACATGCAAAATAAGACAAGAAAAGTATAATTTCTTCTTCTAATATATTATGTAATATTAAAATATTAATATATTTTATATATTATTATAATAATTAATATAATATTAATAATAATATATATTAAATAAAATTATTTATTTTTACTTTAATATAAATAATTAAAAAATTATTAATAATATTAAAATAATATATATTTTCTTATTTTTTATTTTTATTATAGTAATAATAATTTAAAAAATATATTAACAATAATATTTATTTTTTATTTTTATTTTATAATAATAAATTCAAAATAAGTAATAAATTTATTAATAATATTATTAAACTATATATCTTTTTCATATTATTATAATAATTATAGATTTTTTAAAAATATTAAAAAAATATTAAAAAATTTATTAATAATAAATAATACTATTTTACTTTCTACTTATTTTTATTCTCTTTCCTTTAATCCAAACAACTTTATTTTCCCTTCTCTTTCTCTTCATTTCTTTCATTTTTCACTCCCTCACACTCTCTACTCCAAACACACCCTTAAGGTTCATTTATGGTACTGTAACCAAGGAAACATGTTCAAGTGCTAACTTCGAAAGTCAAAATTTCCATATAATTTTTCGAAAGAGTACGAGACTATGATGATTTGAATATCTGAATATATTTAAATAAATGATTATGAAGATTAAATTATGAATTATATATATTTTGATTGATTTTGTTTATATTAGTTTATACTTTCTATTTACTTTTATGGTTTTGTTGATACATGATCGTGTTGTTACACAGGAACAAATAACAATGCAGGTGAAAACTAAATAGTAACTTTAAATTTTACTTAAAAGGAGAATTAAGAGAATTAATTTTGTACTGATGAATCATTCTATGACTTTTAATTTATTATGAGTTTTTGTAAAGATTTTTTATTTGAAGTGATAAACCTTATTTAAATAAAATAAATATTTTATGTATGTAAATGTTTCATGTTTTATAATATTTTAAAAAATTATTAATACTATGTTGATAAATTTTTATTTTATTATAAAAGGAAAAAATGTATATTTTTAGTTTGTTATGATAAAAAATAAAATATTATATAAGAAAATTTTATATAAATATTTTATTTAAATAAAAAATTTATTATGTTTCTTAATTAAAAAATAAACGAAATATAAAAAAATAAAACTTTAGGAAATTTATATATGCTATTCAAATTTAAATATAAATAATTAGCATTAAATTTTAAGAGTTATTTGTTCAAAAATATTAATTGTAGGGAAGTTAAATATTTAATAGAACTGAAACATAAATGTTTTAAAATAGGAAAATAATAAATGAACGTCTTGAAATAATAACTATTTATCATTTGAAACAGCAAGTAGAGTCTATCTTAATCCGGTCTCTTTAAAAAATCTGCAAAATAAATGAATATTGGAGGTTGAAGTTTTTTGTTTTCCCCTCTCCAGTGTCTCAAATTTGTAATCCACACCAACCCAGTTGTTGTGTTGGGCTTTGGTAGAAGCTTTTCGCCTCTGCAAGTTCAGTGGGAACAACCGGCATTATGATGAAGCAGAAATTTCTGAGTTTCGAGACTCTTCCCACCCTTGTAAGTTAAGTCACAAATTATGTTCTGTTATGTTATTATACCTTATTTATCAGATCTCAACCAATCTCCTTTTTCCCTATCATTTCCAAATCATCTAAAAACAATTTATTTGTACTCCATATTTACTTCTTATTATATAAATTTTTTAAGAAAATTTTGTTTAATATAATCTATTTGTATAGATTATTCTAACATAATCTTTTGTACAAAAATAATAGTATTAAGATTTGATTGCTGAATTATTTAGTTAAAACCAAATATTGGTATTAATGTTTATTCATGTTTGAATGATTTTCTTTAATCTATTTATTTTTCAAAAAAGTTAAATATGTTTTTGGTGTTTTATTTTTTTAAAATTATCTTTAATCTTTACATTTCAACATTATCAATTTAATTTTAATTTTTAAAAATATATATTTTTAATCTTTTCAAAATTTAATATTTAATGATATATTTATTTTAATAAAACTAATAAAAATATTAAATATTTAATCGTTATTTATATTTTAATATAATTTTAATAAGATTTAAATTATTTAAAAGTTTTGATTATTTTTAAAAACTGAAAAAAACGATTTTTTTTTTTCAAAAATAACGTAGGCAGAAAACGTTTATTATGCCGTAGTCAAATATGGGTTATTTGTGCCAGATGACATTCAAAAGAAGGACTTAAACTAAATCCGAAGACAAACATAGAAAGAGAAACAAAAACAAAGATGTTACCTTAAAACCCGATTTAGGAAAATAAATAAATATTTTGTGGCAGAGACAAATGGCTTTCTGATTGTTGGAACTCCCCATGTGATGTAAGGAGGTAGGAGACAAAAACATCCCTTTACAAGACATCCCTTGTTCAAATCAAAACACTGTGGCCCATAAGAGCCTATGCAATGCTCAAATCGTGCAACTGAATTTGTAACTTGAGAAATAAAAAAATTATCAAAATAGTTCTTTTACAGTAGAACAGTGTTTATGCAATTTTCATTCTCTTACCCTTCTGCCATTTCCTTCATTTGTCTCTACTTGAATTCACAGTTAATAGATTAAGTTGATGTGACTTTTTTCAGTGAATTCACTGACATACTGGAGCGGAGGTATTACAATCTCAAGACACCATTGGTACGGTCAAACTGATAGGAACTCGTAAGACAGAAATTCTCAAATAATTATGTGTGCTATGTTTGAATGTATATTCTTTTAGATAAGGAAAAATAGAATGTTAAATTTTTATTTCTAATGAATAAGTAATTTACAATTTGACAATTTTTCGAATAATAAATAAAACCATAAATTTATATTAACTAAGTATGTTAATTTATAGTATGAATACATATTCTAATTAAGTCCTATAAAATGTTGAGAATAGTTTCGGATGTGTTTCTGATATTCACATGCTTTGAGCAATCTTCAGCACTAATCATGATTGGATTCACCTTCATCCTTCACGTATAAGTAAGCAAACAGACACAACATGGTCCATCAATGTATATCTACCTTCACTATCAGACACTCTTGACGACTTGTGAAAAAGGTTCTTTCACTCAACAGGGAGCATAAACTCAACAACAAAAGACACTATCTGTAGCCGAAGCAATGCGTCCCATCGTTGTGTCTTACCACTCCCCTTAATCCAATCCATTTTGAGGTTCTTGTTGTCTCAACCACCTCAAAGTTTTCACGACATTCAAAAGGGTCTTGCATGAGAAGGATTCTGCACGTTGGTATGGTAACAAAAAACACTGTTTTCTAGTCTGCGCATGGTTTTGTGAAAAAGGGAAAGCAGCCATGAAAGGTGAGGTTTTGATTCAGAAGAGTGATGGTGTTGAAGGAGACAAAGAATGCGAAAATGTTTGCAGTGATAAGAATATTGCTGATTTGATTAAAGAAAAAGGTAGAAAGAGGAATTCCAGCTCTGAGTTGCTGTCATCTGAGATGACAGAACTTGATGGTCAGAGTCAAGGTAGTGCTGAGGATTCCACTTCATCAACTTTAATGAGGTGGCCGGTTCAGGAAATCTCTGAATCCAATTGTAGCAGTCCACGTGAAAGTGAAGATGCAGAGAAAAAAGGCACGGGTAATGAGATTTTTGAGGAGCAAGACCCTGTGTTACCAATACAAGGTATTCAAATTCAATTTATATTTATGAATAGAATCCATGCATTCCGTTTTGGTTAACATAGTTTTAGTAGTATGCGAGTCCAAGGCAGGAAAAGCTTTTAGACTCAAAGAACACTTACAAAAAAAATTTCAATCTCCAAAGAGACGAGCAGGAGTTCAATCCTGTGACTTAGTACACAATTTAGGTTTAATTTCAACAATGGGGGCTCCTGGTTTATAATATCAACATATTGTGTTATCTAATATGATTTTGGTTCTCAGAGATAGAGCTTGAAATGATGAAGGAGAGGTTTGCAAAATTGTTACTCGGAGAAGATATGTCAGGTTCTGGAAATGGAGTCCCTACAGCCTTGGCTATATCCAATGCCATCACTAATCTATGTGGTATGTATCAAATGAAACAGTTTCTTGATGTAAGGTTTCTGTAGTGAATTTTAATTACTGCAGTTCTTGGTTGAATCTGAAGTTCTGCTACTTATCCAGACATTTTTCTGATTCTGTAGCTACCCTCTTTGGGCAACTTTGGAGGTTGGAACCTTTGACTCCTGAGAAGAAAGCAATGTGGCGAAGAGAGATGGAGTGGCTTCTTTGTGTCAGTGATCATATTGTAGAACTGAAGCCTACGTGGCAAACATTTCCTGATGGAAGCAAGCTTGAGGTACAAATAGAATTTCAAAAACAATAATGTATCGGTTATAAATATGTGTTTCTTTTTCCTTCTACCCTTTTGAGATAACTTTCATTCCACATTTGAAATGCAAGATTTTTCCATTGGTTTGTGAATTCTCAAACTATAGACAATTCACCGTTAATTGAATAATGAATTGTTCCGCAGTCATTTGTTGGAGTGTGAGTTGAAATCCCATATTGGATAGAAATGACAATGTTAAATAGTATATAAGGGAGAAAGACAAATCTATAATCTTAAAATTTTGGACAAGAAGTGGAGTCGTATTTATAGTTTATCTCTATTTATAAAAATTTCCTGGTGTTACTTGATACCTAACATCATTAACGTCAGTGTAAGATAATCATGATCATGCATTAGATACTCTATGTGATATCTGCAGGGTCCGGCTCTTGCAGTAGATATAAATAATATAAGATCACAGGGTGATGCAGGAGAAATGCTCTAATATCCATGCTTTTTCTTCTTTTTGGATTGATTAACCTTTCTACCAAATAAGGAATATATTGATAGTTGTTGATTTTAAGACTTTTTATTTTCATATTTGAATCAGGTCATGAATTGTAGACCGCGGTCAGATCTCTATGTCAATCTGCCAGCTCTGCGAAAATTAGATAACATGCTTCTTGTAAGATTTTACAGCATTTAGAGAACATTGATCCACTTTCAAGAAATAGCACATTCTAATCAATTTCTCTTTTCATAGGAAATATTAGATGCTTTTGTGAATCCAGAGTTCAAGTATGTGGACCAAGGGGTTGTGGCCTCTGATGCAGATGGTTCATCTTTTCGCCAAGCGCTTCAGCGACTAGAGGAGAAATGGTGGCTCCCTGTACCTCAAATCCCTCCAAGTGGTCTCCATGAAAATTCAAGAAAGCAGTTGCAGCACAAGAGGGATTGCACAAGTCAGATATTAAAAGCTGCAATGGCCATTAACAGCATTACTTTAGCTGAAATGGAGATTCCTGATACTTACTTGGAGTCTCTTCCAAAGGTATAATGTGGATGTTCATTCCCTATTTATTCAAGCATCATGAGATACTAATAACTTGTGTGCATTTGATTAAAGGGGTTGGTCAAGCACCTTTTAGTAAACTTATCATGTCCAGGCTTATACCACGATCTTAACTATGAAGCTTATTGAAATTAATTAAGAGTTCAAAAGATCACTTTTATTAACCCAAATGAGCATAAGTTCTTCCTCTCTACTAAAATTTCTTATCCAACCCTTCTTTCAGACTGCAAGAGCAAGCTTGGGCGATGTCATTTACAGATATATTACAACAGACAATTTTTCTCCTGAGTTTTTGCTATCTTGCCTTGATTTATCATCTGAACATCAAGCCATAGAGATTGCCAACAGAGTAGAGGCTTCGATTTATATTTGGCGTAAAAAGACCAACCCAAGGCCTACACGTCGCACTACAAGATCTAGTTCAAAATCATCATGGGAAATGTTCAGGGATATGATTGTTGAGGGAGAGAAAAGTGAAATGCTTGCAGAAAGAGCAGAAACCCTTCTGCTCTCCTTGAAGCAGCGTTTCCCCGGTCTCCCTCAAACAACGTTAGATATGACCAAAATCCAATGCAACAAGGTTAGTATCTAATTATTTTGTCATTCTCTATGTTGATGTCCTTTTATGACAATATTCTTTTGGTAGGTTTTTTACTTCCTACATTTAATAAAAATAATGTTATTGACTTTTTTAGTCCCTCCACAGGTTTTTAGATTGTGGTCATTACAGTTTAGTGACAATTCTTGATATTGTAAAAAATTAATGACAAATGCAACTTATGCCATTACAATTGTAACTGTAGAGACATAAAAAACCTTAATGTTATAGTTGTAATTGAAATTGTTTTTAAAACCTTGCTTAACAATCCTCGAATAGGGATTAAAAGTGTGAGATTCTGTAACTTTTAAGGATGTATATAAACTATGAGGGTCAAATTCCAAGTACCAAAAATGTCTCAAGTCTCTTTTTATTGTTGAGTGTTGAAAATTTTGATCTCAGACTTTAGAATTGTTCTGTCTGTTTTCTAGGACGTTGGGAAATCCATTCTGGAGAGCTACTCACGAGTACTAGAGAGTTTGGCATCTAACATTGTTGCACGCATTGATGATGTGATCTATGTTGATGACTTGACTAAACATTCTGATTCATTTTCATCTATCTCAAAAATTGGTGTAATTGCACAAAAGAGCATTTCAGTTCCATACTCGAGGCCTGGCCAAAACCCATCTTTTGGCAATCAAAGTTTTTCTCCTGCACGATGTGTTAGCCCTGCAACGGGATCAAAATCACCATTCATCAACAGAAGCAGCCAAAGAGAATTAGGAGTTAATAAAGTTTTGACTGATTTGGGTAGCATTGAGAAGAAACAAAAGAGCTACGTCTTCTCTCCAATGGAGAAGTTTATTCCAACACTAAAAACATTTGATGAAGTGCCAGCAGTTGAAACTGAAATGGAGTCAGGAGATTGCACAGAAGATGATGTTAAGCTCAATGTACTGGACCGGGCCTGGCAAGAGGAAAAGGATCTTAATTGATCATTATCATCCAGTTTAATTTTAATACAGCCACCATAAAAAAATTTATTTGTCAATTAATGGATAACATTTTTAAGTATGAGGTTTAAAGTAGTTACCATAAAAGTTAACATTTTTAATAATATGATAGCTCATGATTAGTTGACAGCATAAAAATTCTTTATAATTAGTGTATTCGATTTTTTATTTTTTTTTTATCATATGCTTTTCCTTTTGATACTCTATATATGTATATAGAAACATGTAGAAGACATATAAAGGTTTTAATTTGTGATATAAAAACATGTAGAAGATATATAAAGGTTTTAATTTGTCACTTAATTTGTAGGGATATTGTGGTTCATTTGGTTCGTAATCACGTATGAATGGATGAAGTGATGTTTGATTTAGTAAAATATCTGTAATTAAAAAGTTTTTTACGACAATTTAACACTTTCGAATAATTTAAGTATTTGATAGGTGAAATTTTTTATGAATATATTTTGTTAAATGTGTCTGATAATTTTACTAAATATGTTCTTTGTATGAAAAAATATTTCTTATTAAATTTAATTTTTACTCATGTGTTGGTGTGTTATTAAATGAGTAATATTATTCATGTAGTATTGTTTACTTGTGGTTTGTGTGCATTACATATGTATTAGAATTAGTTAGATTTGTTATACTTATAAATAAAATTTTTGTAATAACTTTTTGAAAGAGCTATTGTGTGCAAAATTATATCTCAGAGCCCAATTTTAAGTAAACTCTAAGTCCAATTACTTAGAAAGGGATCCTCTCATTTTTCACTTTTATTTTTAAAAAAATCCTAATTTCCTTCTCTCCAATTCATCTCAATTCTAAGAATTCTCCTTCAATTCTTATTTCTTTAAAAATCCGAGAACACCGGAGAAAAGAGCGTGAAGAGTAAATTAATTCTATCCGAATAGAATTTCTTTTTGAGATCCTTTAAAAGTAAGGAAAGCTAATTATATTTTGATTATTTATGAATTAGGGATGAATTGAATTATTAGTTGACTTTGTATGAATTAATGGTGTAATTGTGTTGTTATTGATTTAATTGTTGAGTTATTCGGTATTAGTGTTTGATTAAATGAGACGATGCGTAATTAGATTGTATGTGATTGAATTAGGATTGAGAATTAAGTTTAATGATAATTTTGTTACTCTGGACGTCGAATGTTTCACTTGAGGGAAGGATTTTTTGCTCAAACAAGTTACCCTAGAACTATTTTCGGGTTAATTTTCACTTAAGCGAGGAGAGCCATCTCCTTGATAATATATTGATGATGGACCAAAATATCATCGACTGATACAGTACATTAACTAAATCATATATACTTGAAAACAATTAAACTTTTCGTCTTATAATAAAGTAATCTGATTTGAATTTTTTGTAAAGTTAATATGATAATGGTTAAAACATATTTTGTTTCACAATAGGAAATCTATTTTATATTGTTTAAAGGTATATTTATATATATATATATATATATATATAATCAAATTAATATATAAATAAAATGGCAAATTTTATCTTATTAAATAGTTTTATAATATTATATTATAGTTAAAAATTCATTTCTATTAACATCTTACTTTTTCTTTCAGTACGACTCTCTCATTTTAAAAAATTGTTCATTAAAATATTTTCTCTGAATTAACTTAATATTTTATTAAATTTTCACATAAGTAATTTGAATGTGAATGAAAAATATTATGTTAATCAAAATTAGGTGCATTGAATTCGGATTTCAAAAATTTTTACAATTTTTTTTTTATAAAACAGTATTTTGATATTCGATTATAATTTTTAAATATTAGAAGATAATTTTATTGTATTCAATTAATATTATTAAGACTTTTTTATAGAAAAAAAATCTGATGGTATTCGATTAAAATTTTAGAAGATTAAAAAGATTATGTTGTAATCAAAATCTTACAATTTTTAAAGAATTAGTTTGTTGGATTTCTATAGATTTTGTGTAATTTTTTATTTGAATGTACAAATATCATCCTCGTGAAACAATCTTACTAAATAATATGTAAGAGTTTCTATTCTTATTTATATTATTGTTTCCTACAATTATTTCAATAATAATAATAATAATAATAATAATAATAATAATAATAATAATAATAATAATAATAATAATAATATATTA
>BDMB01000097.1:134258-153793 GCA_016859785.1 Macrotyloma uniflorum | reverse complement strand
TTTTCTGATTCTTTTTTTTTCTATTATATATATATATATATTTTTTTTAAACTAATAATAATAATAATAATTTTTATTAATTTTAAATCTAACACACAATAAAATATACATCCAAAAATTAAGAATGTTACAAACGGGTGGAAGTTAAAGCTAAAAGAACCAAAGATGGTAAAGTTGTTAGTGATTTTATTAAACTAACATATTTTGTAGGTTAAAAGAATTTTGAAAAAGATTGTATAATCTAATAGAAAAGAGTTGTAAATTAGATTATACATTGTCGGCATGTAGAACTACATAGAAAACACCACTAGGTGTAACACCCTTAAATTTAGGTATAAATTTTATTTGTGTGTTAGATTAAAAATTAATAGAAATTATTATTGTTATTATTATTATTTTAAAAGAAAATAAATAAATAATAATAATAAAAAAAGTAAAAGTAATAAAATATTAAAATATAAACTTCACCGCCTCAATATTATTATAGTCACTGCACCGCCTTATTCTATTTCATTTTTCTTCCGCACGCGTACAGTGACCTTCTTCTTCTTCCACCATTCTCAATCTCAAAATTCTACACCATTTTCACGTTTCTTCTTAATTTGAGGTAACATTATCCAAATCTTAGCTTCCAATTCTATTTGCACCGATTGAAATCTTAGATTAACGGTAGATTTTATGATTTTTGAAGGATTGAGTTAGAAAACTCAAAGTTTCTCTGTTTTTGGATTATTTGAAGAATTTCAAGGTAAGGGGAGTTTATTTCTCATTCTAATCTTCAATGTATGATGTTTTGTGGATTGATTGTTGTTTGGATGTATTTTATTTTGAAAATGGATGTTAAAAACACTGAAACCCGAGACGTTTTTCGCGTCTCTACAAGAATCCGCTCAGCGGATTGGAATCCGCTCAGCGGATTGGAATCCGCTCAGCGGATTGGAATCCGCTCAGCGCACTGAAGAACACTGACACTGGAGCGAATCCGCTCAGCGCTGGCAAAATCCGCTTAGCGCAGAAAAATCCGCTCAGCGCAGCGAAATCCGCTCAGCGAACCCTAAAAAAAAAATTTATTATTTGCACCCCTCTATTTTCTGTTTTTACTATTCGCACCCCTCTGTTTTTACTATTTGTACCCTTATTTTACATTGTGTTCTAAATTGTTATTTGCACCCTGTTTTACTATTTGCACCCCTGTTTTACCATTTGCACCCCAAAGTGTTTTATTTATTTTAAAATATCGTTTGATGGTGAGAATTTGAGACTAACTAGAGGGTAGAAAGAAATTTTGAAATATGAATAATACGATTGATTATGAATGAGAGAACAATAGTTGATGTTATGAAGTAAGAAAATGATTTAGATGGCGGTCAAAAGAATATTTTATGATGAGAGTTGGAACTACCTAAAGGGTAGAGAAATTGCGAGACTTTGTAGATTTATCACTACTATAAAATGGGGTTTCAACATCACCAAACAACGTCGGTTATACATATAACTGACGTTGTTTTAAATGCGGTGGCATAATTGTAAATATGACTACATTTTTTACGTCAATTACATATTGAACCGTTGTCGAAAATATAACAACGTCGGTTATATATTTAACCGACGTTAATACTCAACAATCAACGTCGGTTTAATAAATAACTGACGTAAGCTATTTTCCCATGCATCAACCAAAACTCATCATTTTCATTTCAAACTCCAAACTAGGAACTCCCGCGTGAACGATAAAAAGCATGTAGAAACCAAGAGGTGCTATAGCCGTCGTTGGTTGAGGGTACAAAATAGAGAGGACCATGTCCCTCCATGCTGTTTAAACTCTAAGGATCTTGTTTGGTAGTGCTATAAACCCAAACCAGAGAGAGAGGGAAGAAGATTCCATTGTTCATTTATTTCATTATACGTGTCTATCGCTGAAAAATTCATTCTTTCTTCCTTCTATAGCATCCACCTTTGTTTTCCATCAACACCATCAAACTCGTCGCACTTGGGGTGTTTTTTTTTCTCTGCTTTTCACCAGAAAAGCTTCAAAATTTGCTCAGATCTTCGTCTTGCTCCTCCTGTTCCTGGTAAGTTTTTATTCTCTCTTAATTATTGTCTTTGCTGTTGCAGAATCGATGAACTAAAGCTGGAAGCTTCAATTAGTAGGATTGAATTTCCCGAAAACATGACCCCATTTAACGTTTTTCCCTTTTCCCCTTCTTTTCTGAAAGAAAAATAAATTTAGGATCATGGGTCGTAGCATACAACATAGCTTCAATTTAGAGATGAAGATGCTGCAAATTCGTAGGTGAAGGAGTTGCGGCCACCGACGACGATGATTTTGCCGGAGGAGAGGATGTGGCTAAACCATTTAACGTTGGTTATAAAAAAAAACCGACGTTATATAATAAACTTTTCCCAAACTTTTAACGTCGGTTATAAAAATAACTAACGTTATATCATGAAGTTTCAACGTCGATTATTTTAATAACCGATGTTAAATTTAATGTTGCCTGATTCAACGACGCCTCATTTTTTGACGTTAATTGTCCAATTTAACCGACATAAAAACCTCTTTTTCTAGTAGTGTATGTCATCTAAAGTCATTAATTTCCGTGTGGATGAGTTACAGAGATACATTGGGGTATAGTTCAGGAAGGTTTGATAACCTGGGGGAATGAGAGTGTGGCGGAGTGGTCCATGCCGTGATGTACACAGTGTGCAATGGGAGCTGCCGCAGGCCTCGCACTCCATTATAATATTAAGAATAATGATTTGAGGCGTTACATTAGTGGTATCAAAGCAGTTCGTCCTAACAAGACTGAGGTGTGTGGACTTAGCCATTGCTTGCGTTATGTATTTCTATATTCTTGTGAAAACAAGAATAAAAACTAAATATTGTTTGTATGATTTACTTGGTAATCATAGTGAGAATTTGTGTAGTAATTGTTTTATCCTTGTATTCTCCATGGTTAGAAGGAATAATTGAAAATGTGAGTTATGAATTCGTTTGAAACTGAGGCATGAGTGTCACATTATCATTATTAGGAGTCTTAGCATTTTAACTGTTGGCTTCGGCATAAATGATTTTAGTACTTGGGAAATTTAATATGTGATTAAAATGTTGGACCAATTGGATTTGTCGACTTTTGCAAGCATTATATGGTATGGTTTAGTGTAGTGCTGATTTGGAGTAAGACTGTATTAAATCCCAAATAAAGAGAAAATTGTTCTAGCTTCATGAAAGTTGAGAGGAGCATATAATAGTTTTGACTTTGTGCCCGAGAACGTGAAGGTTTGTGAATTCATATGAGGTATCATTTGCTAAGATTTAGGAAGGACTTTGACTTTGAATTAAATACATAAGAATTATAGAATGTAGGCTATGATTAGGATATTATGGGATGTAATAGAATAGGGACCACATGACAATATTGGATTAGATACTTGCCAAGAAAGAATAATGATTATCTACTTAAGATGTGTTAGAGAATTCTTTTTGAGCAGTAAGTACTCGATAGTTAGACATCATGACCTACGTAATAGAAAAGTAAAGAACTAGGATTTCTTCCTCTATTTGGAATATTCTATACAAAAATTTAAAGAGAGAATAAATAAGATCAATATTAGGTTGTACTCCCATCTGACCAAATTCTAAAAATTCTCACGGTCCAAAAATTGTTGTTGTTCGTTATTGTAAATCGTATGTCCTTCTATAACTACTATTCATCATTTGATTTTTTTCTCTATCCTTGTATGAATTTCGAAACAAGTTGTTTATTGATGAATCCCATGCCTCAAAATATTTTCCTATCATTTCTGCAGTTGAGCAGAATGAAAGTCTTCAGGGAAGAAAGAATTTTGATAGAGTTGTGAGGGTGCACACTCAGGACTTAGTCAAAATGATTTCCCTTCCTGATGATAACCTTCTTTGAAATCATTGTCTCAATTCTTGTCAGTTCTATTCTATGTCTTTAAAAGTTGCAAGCCATCATGAATTTAGTTACAAAAGACTTATGAAAATTTTAGAAGATTGAAGTTTGATTTGAAGAAGGAGAATTAGCATGTGATTTAGTTACCATTAAGTTCAAGTGATGTGAGAGGAGAACCAAATATTATTTTATGGATTTATTCTAGATATAGTAAGTATTTAGTTATGCCGCTAGAGGAAAAGTAATATCAACATTTATAAAGTGGGTAATAGGCATAGAGTATAAGAAAAGTATTTTATCGACATTTGAATAAATGATACAAAGTTTAGTGAAGATATTTTTAAGTATGTTGAGAGCAATAAGGGGCATTAACAATCAGTAGAAGTCAGAGAAAAGCCTGAAAGGAAAGACACATTAGAAACTACAAATACCGTTCCTTGAGAGGATTAAGCAAAACCCAGACTTAGAAACCTGAAACTTGACTCATAGAGCAGTGTAATAGTGACTGTCGCACCCAGGGTCACGACGGGATCGGCGAACGTAAAAAGAATAATTCACCCTTTTTAGGGGAACCAAGGAGTCGCCACCATAGTTTATGAAGGGAAACTATGGAAAAACTAAAATGATCTTCGAAACAAAAAAATGGGTTCGGGAGTCGATTACGTGTAGGGAAGGTATCAGCACCCTACAACGTCCATCTTAAGACGGTTACCTTTCAATTAAATATGCAAGATAAATATGACCTTATGATGTTTGTTTCCCCTATAAACAAATAAAATATTATAAAATAAAAATAATTTTTAAAATTATTATTATTAAAAAAGAAAAAAATATTAAATTAGAATTTATTTGGGCCCGACAAGATATTAACCTTGCTCCTACGTATTTCCATTTAGAATGGAAAATCAGGGTTACGTAGTTCTTTCTAAAACATTGTTTTTTATTTTATGATCCATTTTTTTTTCTATTTATTTTATGATTGATAATTTTAAAGAGATATGAGTTTTGAAAAAAAAAAAAATTATATATTTTATTTTTTTTCTATCAATCTTATAATAAATCAAGATAGTGTAAACTATACATGGATATTATAGATTGCTATATAAATTTGCTTAAAAAGATTGAAATATATTTATTTAGTTGAATAAAATTTAGTTAAAGGTTAAATATAAGATGACGTGTATAGTCATACATATATTTAAATGGTTATTTTATATATAGGTGATATAAAAATACTCAAATATAATAAGCATTGGATGTAAGACAATGCACATGATTGTACAAACATCCAAATAACTTTTTAATATGAAAAGGAAAAGTAAATTTCACAATTATATTAAAAGTTGGCACTAAAATTTTATTTTATTTTTTTTATAAAAAGAAAAAAGTCTATTATAGAATTATTAGTAAATATTTATAAAATTATAATTTGAGTAAATATATAATAACATGATAGATATAAATAGATCAATTAAACTTAAAAGAAAAATGTAAATATATATTTAAATTTTTAATAAANAGGTATAAGATGATGCGCATGATCATACTTAACCCTTATCCTTCTTATGATAAAACTATGGTAGTCTAATATATAAATTCATTTAGGCAATTATACTTAATTAATTCTCTTTATATTAAAAATATTATTCAAGAGCTATATATTAGAAATTATATTTTATATGATCGAATACTAACTATAAAATGACGTGAATAGTCATATATATAATTAGATGATCTTAATAGATAAAAAGAGTTTTGATTAAATTAAAAAAAATAAAATGAAATAAAATTAAAAAATTGATGTAATAATACAACAAGCATTTTTATAATGATATATTGAATATTCCATTTAAAACTAAATATCGGCAATTTGAAATCAAATAAAATAAAAGATTAATTTCTAGATTATTAATAATATTTTTACTATTTCTTTTTTTTACTATTTTTTTTTTTACCGTGATCCATTAAGTAAATTTCATTAATGCAAAACTACAAAGAAAGAGTCTACAAAGCAAATATTCAGAAGTCAACTATTACATACAAATTGGATCAAGTGTTCAATCATCAATAACCTTGTGTCGCTAGTAGAAAATCTTGCAGTAATGTACGCTGGTCCATTAAAATAACACCAAGCAACAACTCTTGCAGTAATGCAAACTGGTCCACTAAAATAACACCAAGCAATAACTGTATTCTCACCAAAGAAAACAATAAGAGCTAAAAAATGTAAACAACAGTGATTGATTGGAGATGAAGATGTTAAAGAGGTGGGCCCAACATCGTTTAGAATGTAAGTAAACAGAAATATTAGAAAGTGTGCAACTGATCTTCCAGGAAAATGGTATCATTGTATGGATGTCTATATCATAGTGGGAAAGAAATAATACTAACTCAACAATATAACCCACAAAAAGTAAAGAAATTAACTGCGGTGGATTAAAAGCAGAAAAGTTAAGAATCTCACCAAAACCTTGACTTGCTGGTGGCTAAAAGCTTCAAAATCAGTCTCCAAATGAGAAGAACCAGAGTTCCTGGTTCACCAGCTTAAGTATCAGTTAGGGCATAGTGGCCATCTAGTGAGCGTGCTTCAGTTGGAACAACAATCACTCAGGATAACATACAAACTTATTCTNACATGATAGATATAAATAGATCAATTAAACTTAAAAGAAAAATGTAAATATATATTTAAATTTTTAATAAAAGATAAGATATCAGGTATAAGATGATGCGCATGATCATACTTAACCCTTATCCTTCTTATGATAAAACTATGGTAGTCTAATATATAAATTCATTTAGGCAATTATACTTAATTAATTCTCTTTATATTAAAAATATTATTCAAGAGCTATATATTAGAAATTATATTTTATATGATCGAATACTAACTATAAAATGACGTGAATAGTCATATATATAATTAGATGATCTTAATAGATAAAAAGAGTTTTGATTAAATTAAAAAAAATAAAATGAAATAAAATTAAAAAATTGATGTAATAATACAACAAGCATTTTTATAATGATATATTGAATATTCCATTTAAAATTAAATATCGGCAATTTGAAATCAAATAAAATAAAAGATTAATTTCTAGATTATTAATTTTTTTTGTTTTCCTTTTTTACTATTTTTTTTTTACCGTGATCCATTAAGTAAATTTCATTAATGCAAAACTACAGAGAAAGAGTCTACAAAGCAAATATTCAGAAGTCAACTATTACATACAAATTGGATCAAGTGTTCAATCATCAATAACCTTGTGTCGCTAGCAGAAAATCTTGCAGTAATGTACGCTGGTCCACTAAAATAACACCAAGCAACAACTGTATTCTCACCAAAGAAAACGATAACAGCTAAAAAATGTAAACAACAGTGATTGATTGGAGATGAAGATGTTAAAGAGGTGGGCCCAACATCGTTTAGAATGTAAGTAAACAGAAATATTAGAAAGTGTGCAACTGATCTTCCAGGAAAATGGTATCATTGTATGGATGTCTATATCATAGTGGGAAAGAAATAATACTAACTCAACAATATAACCCACAAAAAGTAAAGAAATTAACTGCGGTGGATTAAAAGCAAAAAAGTTAAGAATCTCACCAAAACCTTGACTTGCTGGTGGCTAAAAGCTTCAAAATCAGTCTCCGAATGAGAAGAACCAGAGTTCCTGGTTCACCAGCTTAAGTATCAGTTAGGGCATAGTGGCCATCTAGTGAGCGTGCTTCAGTTGGAACAACAATCACTCAGGATAACATACAAACTTATTCTGATTTCAACTCCAGAGTCTCCAAGAAGCTTTGCGTCTTCATCTGATAGATAAGGATGCCCCCCCTCTCCTTCTTTTTCTTCTTCCTCTTCTTCCTTTTTTTCTTCTTCTCCCTTTCTTCTTTTTTCTTTCTCCTCTTCTCTTCTTTTTTCCTCTTTTTTCCTCTCTTTTCCTCTGTTCTTTTTCCTCCCCCCTTATTTTTACAGCCGCCCCCCTTTTATTACTGCCCATCCTTTTACTTTTAGGGTTACCCTTAGGTTAAAATTAGGTTACCTTTCTTGGGCCATGGGTTCCTTTGTTGGGTCTTTTTTTTTTATTTTATACTTCATTTTTTTTGGGTCCCCTCTTTTTTTTTTATCTATCTATACTTTATTTTTTTTATTTGGGTCCTCTTTTTGTATTTATTTATTTATTATGATTTTGTAAATTTTTTCCTTTTTTTTTAAAAAATGTGTTAGAAATATATTTTTTATATATCTATAAAATATTATCTTATATATTTTTTAGCATTTTTCAAACATAATAATATATATTTTTCTACCTTGTTATTTTTTCAATTTTTTTTATTTATTATTTATTTAAAAAAAAAATAATAATTCCCGGACGAAATTGGGTATTGACAGTGACCATTCAGGTTTCCACGGCCTTTCATCTACTTCGTGCTTCCTTTGAAGAGTGACCAATTCCGATTGAGTTTAAGGAAATTCAAATTATCGAAAAAAATGTTGATTCAGATTCCTCGCCTTACCAATTCTCTTAGAGACCCCTTCGATGTCGACTAGTACTACCTTCATTGCAAAACCATTCTCCACCACCAAAAGCCTCGCAATTCTGCAAGTTCTCTTGATGAATCGGAACTGGCGCGGAAGATTGTGTACGGGTGGGAAGAAGCTTTTTCGGAAGTGCGGCAAGCCTTACTATGTATACTAGGATTAGATGTTCTTAGTTAAATTGAGCAATATAGACAAGTATTAAGGAGATTTTCTTAGTAGGCATTGACATAGATTGAGTTGACTTAGAAAGGAATAAGGATTTAGTTGGAGTAAGGAAGCTAAGTCAAATTTTCAAGGATTATAGAAAGGATTGGCATGAATATATGTTTTCAGGATCAGTAAAGGAAACTAGAATTTGTTGAGATGTACTGAGGTAAGAAATAAGATGTATCTTAATGTAAATTAGAAGGAATATTCTTGGGTACCTAGGAGAACGAGACTATATAGTAAATTACCTAACGTATGGCGTGAAAGTAATAGATTGGCATTGGTGTCAAAGTTTAGAGATACTCTATTTATAAGATGAGATTAAGAGGGATCAACCGTCTTGATTAATCAAAATAAGGTAACAAAGGTATGGTAGGTAAAATTTTAAGGATTTTAACCTTAATATATTATACATTACGGTAGTATAGAGATTACACTAGGCATAGTAAGTAGAAAACTTTAAAATATGTCACAGGGTTAGCGAAGAATGATGAGTGATAAAAAGATTTAGAAACCTTGGAGTTTAGTGGCAATTTATTAAGGACAGATACATGAAAAGTGTAATTCAACAAAAGAAGGAAGTAAGGATTGGAAAATTTTACCACAATACCAACAAGTCAAGTTGAGAGATGAAGATATGTATATAGGTGTATGTTCTTTGAATGGAAGAAATGTAAAGGTTTAAAGAGATTGAAGTGTCTTATGACAAGGGAGGATCGATAAAAGCAAAGAGATAGTATTGTATTATAATCACTAGGGATTTTAGGTACAACGTGTCATATAGTGAGTAGGGAATAAAGATGAAGTAAAAGAGAAGTGGAGTTTGATGTTGATATAAGAGATGTGACTTAGGAAATGAAATGGCTATAAAGTATTACTCATTTGAAATAGTGATGTTTACATGAATCATAACGAATTTAAGAAAGAGGTTAGAAATTTATTTTGATATGCCGAAAGAGAAACTAAGATGTATTGATTGTAGAACTAAGAGATGATCATAAGTATCTAGGAAATTGAGATTATGTGGATCAAGTTATCTGACCTAACATTTTTGGACTAGTAATAGAAATCTATTTATTTTAGATATAGGGATACCATTATGTAGAATGATATTTAAAGTATTCAGGGATCATAAAGATCTAAAGTACTTATCCAATCAGAGTAGCGCAACAGAAGCGTGGTGAATAAGATTTCTAAGATGTAAGTGATTATGTCACTCTGGTAAAATAAATGTTGCAAGGAATGTGTGGAATAGAAAGTCAATTTGGGCCCCAGTTGTGGAAGTAAACAAGTGATGATTAATAAGAATAGTTTAGAAATTTGAGATTAATAGTGAAAATGCAATTAGAGGGTATACACTTGGAGATTGTGAAAGTTATTTCTAGATTTTATAAATGATAAAGAAGACAAATATTTTAAGGGTAAAAAGGTAGTAGGAAGGAAAAGATAAGAGCCTATGATTCTATCTTCATGAAAATAAGATTCGTCGAGTTTGGAAGTACATAAAAGTAGGATAAGTTATTATTTGTAACTTAGAAAGATATGTTAAGTGAGACTTTCAAATAATTTTGTGGTGTAAGGATAGAAAAGGATATAGAAGAACTGCAACAAACTATTTAGCTTGTCATAAATTCAAAGCCGGAAACACTCTTAGAGAGTTGTAATCTTTAGAAACCTCCAAATGGAAGTGTGATGATACCTTTGATGAATTTAATTTTAGGCTTATCCAGGATAAGATGAGATTATGACCAAATCACTTTAGTTGCTAGCGAATTTCGGGGACGAAATTCCTAAAAGGGTGGAAGAGTTGTAACACCCTTAAATTTAGGTATAAATTTTATTTGTGTGTTAGATTAAAAATTAATAGAAATTATTATTATTATTATTATTATTTTAAAAGAAAATAAATAAATAATAATAAAAAAAAAGTAAAAGTAATAAAATATTAAAATAAAAACTTCACCGCCTCAATATTATTATAGTCACTACACTGCCTTATTCTATTTCATTTTTCTTCCGCACGCACACAGTGACCTTCTTCTTCTTCCACCATTCTCAATCTCAAAATTCTACTCCATTTTCACGTTTCTTCTTAATTTGAGGTAACATTATCCAAATCTTAGCTTCCAATTCCATTTGCACCGATTGAAATATTAGATTAATGGTAGATTTTATGATTTTTGAAGGATTGAGTTAGAACACTCAAAGTTTCTCTGTTTTTGGATTATTTGAAGAATTTCAAGGTAAGGGGAGTTTATTTCTCATTCTAATCTTCAATGTATGATGTTTTGTGGATTGATTGTTGTTTGGATGTGTTTTATTTTGAAAATGGATGTTAAAAACACTGAAACCCGAGACGTTTTTTCGCGTCTCTGCAAGAATCCGCTCAGGGGATTGGAATCCGCTTAGCGCTGGCAAAATCCGCTTAGCGCAGAAAAATCCGCTCAACGCAGCGAAATCCGCTTAGCGAACCCTAAAAAAAAAAATTTACTATTTGCACCCTCCTATTTTTTGTTTTTACTATTCGCACCCTTCTGTTTTTACTATTTGTACCCTTATTTTACATTGTGTTCTAAATTGTTATTTGCACCCTGTTTTACTATTTGCACCCCTGTTTTACCATTTGCACCCCAAAGTGTTTTATTTATTTTAAAATATCGTTTGATGGTGAGAATTTGAGACTAACTAGAGGGTAGAAAGAAACTTTGAAATATGAATAATACGATTGATTATGAATGAGAGAACAATGTTTGATGTTATGAAGTAAGAAAATGATTTAGATAGCGGTCAAAAGAATATTTTATGATGAGAGTTGGAACTACCTAAAGGGTAGAGAAATTGCGAGACTTTGTGGATTTATGCCATCTAAAGTCATTAATTTCCGTGTGGATGAGCTACAGAGATACACTGGGGTATAGTTCAGGAAGGTTTGATAATCTGGGGGAATGAGAGTGTGGCGGAGTGGTCCATGCCGTGATGTACATAGTGTGCAATGGGAGCTGCCGCAGGCCTCGCACTCCATTACCCGACTGAATCGCTGCCTATACTTTTTGCCAAAGGGGCTCGTGCGCACACGTTGTATCCGTGGGGCATATTGCCAACCGGCGGCTATCCACACCGGCGTAAGGCCAATGTCACCTGGGTGGTGGGGTTGGCAGCGTTATTTTGGGATCCCAGGGTACCTAGAGTACCGAAACTAATGTGATCACAATTTGAATGGTGATGTGAGTGAGACATATGATTGACGTACGTGATAAGGAAATATGAGGGAATTTAAATAATAATGTTGTAAAAAGATTAAAAGAACTTGTTTGACGAGGTTGAAAATTGATAGTTAAAGAATTTTATTAAGATGTAATACCCAATTATATTAATCATTTTCTCTGAGTAAATATTCATTTCTGTGATGATTAAACATAAATATCTTGAATTTTGTTGGAAGATTATGGTGAGGAAGAAACTCACCCTTACAACCAATTTTTCAGGAAATTGTGTAAGAAGATTCGTGAGACACTCATCTCCTGGATGAGAATTTGATTGGTAGGACAAATCCTACTTCTTCTTGTTGATGGGGAACATGCTCTGAGTATAGGGATTTATATTATTATTATATGTGTATGAATAAAAAGATTTCTATACTCTAACCTGAGAAAATATTTGTTAAATAATAAGAATAATTTTGATTATTTTGTGA
This sequence comes from Macrotyloma uniflorum, assembly GCA_016859785.1. Classification (NCBI taxonomy): domain Eukaryota; kingdom Viridiplantae; phylum Streptophyta; class Magnoliopsida; order Fabales; family Fabaceae; genus Macrotyloma; species Macrotyloma uniflorum. The sequence goes on along the minus strand of BDMB01000097.1, from coordinate 141,429 downwards.
TTTTGAATGATAGGTTCCTTAACCATAGTATTATTTTATAATGTTTAAATATTACTGTAAATAGTTTATTTCTATGAAACAATTAAGTTATTGTGAAAATTTCATGAATTCATCTTATTCCTTAAAATGAGTAAATAAAATATTTATTTTTTATAGTTATAATATATTTGACACCATGTAATTATTTTATGAATAATGTTCGACTTATTTTTGAAATTTATTCTTTATCCTTAAATTTATTGTTTATAAATTTAATTTAGAATTTATCAATTGTATTTAGGTTGAGTTAAATAATTATTAAATATTTTTTTTGTCAAATAAATCCTATATATCTATTTTATTTTAAATCTTCTTTTTTATTGTTTATAGAAAAACATGTCATTCATTGTTGAAACTGAATATGAAGCTTGTTCAACTATTAAAATATGTAATTTATCTTTTGATGAAGTAGGTGAATATAAGTTATTGCAATTAAATGAATTAGAAGAATTTATAAGGAAAGGACTTGATGTTTTTGAGAATTTCAGAACTTATAAGAAAATGAATAAAAGATATCTTGATAAGTTTATTCTTAAAAAATAATTATTATTGGACAAATAATTATCTTATTTAATTCTAAATTGAAGTTGATGATAAATAAATTAAGATTTAAATGGATTGGTTTTCATATAATAACTCAAGTATTTCTTTATCGGGTTATTGGAGTTAATTTTGAAGATTTAGGTAATATAATTAAAATTAATGGTCATATATTAGAGCCATTCTATCAACTTCTTATAAAAAGGAATTATTGGATATTAATTAGTTATTACCTCATGCTTCCTTAAATTTGTAAGTATTTTTTTATCTAAATTTTTTTGCTCTATTTTATTTTTTACATTGGAAAAATGCAAGATTTAAGTGGGAGAGGAGATTTTAAATTTTAAAATTTTATTTTATGAGTAGTTTACTATTTTATCAAATTTTTTTAGGGAAAATTTTACTACATAATCATTTATATATTATTTTATAAGTTTTGAGTTGAATTTGATAATCAATTCTTATGATTTGCATTCATCATATTTAGAATAACTTGTTGATTAATTTTTATTTTTTTTTAAATATTGGGGGACCATGTTCAACATCTTCGATTGGTTCTAGACACACTACGAAGTCATTCCCTTTTTGCTAAGCTTACTAAAATGTGATTTTTGAAAAGACTCGGTGCATCATTTGGGACATGTTGTATTAGCTAAAGGCGTGGAAGTTGATAACTCCAAAATTGACACTATCCTAAGGCATTTAGGTTCCAAAGAATTACTCATAAAGTATTTGATGGAAGTTTTTATTGACCTTCTATATTTAAATATTATTGGAAAGATTATTAATCGTGTAAAAATTTTCAAGAACTAGGAAGTAATATATATAATAGGTATCAAATATCTCAATAAGAAATATTATTTTGTGAAATATTTAATGTTATGGATATTGATTTTATGGGACTCTTTCCACTTTTTTTTGTTATAATTATATTTTACTTGCAGTATGTAATACTCATAATTTAGAAAATATTTTTATTTGAATATATGTAATTTTTGCAAATTTTTTTATTTTTGAATTTGAAATTATAACATTATAAATATATTTATACCTGCACAAGCATAAAGAGAGAAAAGCAATGGAAGAGAATAATTTACAAATAATACATGTATTTATTTGTTGCATATAACTATCTGTTCTACAGGAACCATAATATAACATTTACAAATACAAAAGTGATGGGTAAAACGTTTCAAAACAAAAATGTCACATATATAGTCCCATCAAGTAGGTTCTCATTAAACTATTAAGCATTCTATCATAACTAAGAAGAGAGGTCTTCACACAGAGCCTCATAGGTTTCCAACTCGTCGGATGAGAGATTCGACAATGAGATGTCTCCCTCGTCAGTTGTGACTTCTACTCCCGTCATTCTTCCTCCTGTCACTCTTGCAAGTAGACCGGTTGCGTCATGGTCGTGGAATTGGAACTGATAGCGTAGAGGTCTAAGAGGTTGTACTGTTCCTCTATATACATCATAATTATACATGTGGTTGATTCTTCTATAATTTTATTGCCCCCAATACAAAAGGGCACACTATATGTTACCCGTGCATCTACGGAGATAACCAAGTCGGGTCCGTCTACTCTAGGGGTTATTAAGTATTTATAGAAGCCTACTTGCTGGTATTCTCTAAATAGTTCATTAAAACTACAATTATACTGTACATCTACTATTCTAACTCTACGACATTGGGTTGTCATGGCTTTGTACTAAAAATATTGGGTATAAGGGTGAGTTTCTTCCTAATCGTAATCCCAATATATACAATGAAATAATTTAGGCCCCCTAAACGCTGCCAATCTCACCACCCAGATGATGTTGGCCTTACGCCGGTGTGGATAGCTGTCGATTAGCACTACGCTACACGGATACAACATGTGCGCACAAGCCCCTTTGGCAAAAAGCATAGTTAGCGATTCAGTCGGGAACGAAGTGCGAGGTCTGTGACAGTCCCCAAGCACATCGATGGCTGCAACACTTCACCACCCTTCATTTCGCCCAGGTTAACGAACGTTCCTGAACTACATCCCAGTATATCTCTGTGACTCATCCACACGGAATTCAAACTTGGAAAGATATTACTGTCCAAATCTCACAACTTACCTACCCTCCAGGTAGTTAGTTCCAACTCCTCATCTTCAGATATCATTTGATAATAAAGAAAAAATCACTTTGGGGTGTAAATAGTAAAATAGGGAACAAATAGTAAAACGGGTGTGCAAATTGTAACATACAAGGATACTATTTATTTATATAATTATACTAAACATAAAAGTCTTCTCACATACTAAGGACAAGGTACTATTTCTATTACAGTTTCCCAAAATAATTAAATCAAAAGAGCTAGGTGTCTATTGCTTGATTCCAATACACCAAAAGGGAAAGGTGCACCTAGTTCCTACTTTACCTCACTGATGGTTCCCTTGAAAACCTGCTATCTGCTCCCGTGCAAAGACACAATCATAGCAGTTTAAAAACACAATACACACAAGAAAGGGTAAGCTAGTGATAAATAGACAAATCATAAAGAATTTATAAACTATTTATTAATAAGCATACAATTTCATACAAGTGTAAGGGCCTACCGAAGGCTTTACACATTTCAAACACATTCACAATCAAGACTGACGCCTTCCGGAAGACTGTATGGATTTCGGATATCTAGGGCTAGCACCTGATGTGTACTCCAGGACCACGGGCCTAACCGGCCGACCACTGAGTCTTTTTCACCCCAGGATCATCCACAAAACATCTCCACACCCATCACACATCAGGGTAGCCTCACCAACTATCATGAAGACAATTGGCAAGACCTCCATCGACCTTCACCACATGACAATCTTAGTCTATGTGACTTAGAGAGTCATTAAGGTCTGGATACCCTATAACATATCCCTAAATCCATACACACTACATTACCAACATCATGCTCATAATATAAAATCAAGCTCCCCTCAATAGGAGCACCAAGGCCTCATGCCAACATAAATATAATTATTTATTTTCACATCTCATCTCTATCTCATGCCTCAAAACACAACAAATTCACTATATCATCAGCTTGACACGAATCAATCTCAAAATAAGAAAATCAGGTTCACATCATCAACAAATTCAGGTATAGTTGGCCACAACAACAACCATTCAAATGCCCTTATTTTCAATTCTCACTATTTACTCAATAGATTGTCTGAAGCCAACTTTACCCAATTTGCTGCATAATTCATCCTGATTTTCCCAACAACATAACAAATTTCATTCCAAACTCACAAGCACATAGTATAACACAAATCACATAATTGAACACAACACCACACTTGACAATTTCATAAATCATAGAACAACCCTCAAATCTGGGCAAAGTACACATTCATTCATCAAATTAGAATTTCAGAATCTGATCCAAGGGAAAACATTCCAAAACAGCCACAAAATTCAGTTTCATTTCTAATTCCAGTAACACTATAAGATTAACTTAAGAGGCTAGCTTCCCTTACCTATTTTTTTTTCTAAAACGCCTCTTTCTCAACTGCAAAGGGCAGAGTTTCTAGTGCTCTAACTAGCTTTCCAAGTACCTGTTTCACAATCCAAATACACCACTAAGAACCTAAGGTAACATAAAATCATATTGATGAGAAAAGGTTCACATGGAAGGGGAGCGAGACCCACATGCACAACAAAACAGTTTGGGCGAAACAGAGGAGTAAGCAAGGAAAACTTACCCAAATCAAGATTCCAATCGGTTGGATGTGCTCTACTCTTCACAAGCTTCGATTAGGTACCCTCGAATCTTGAAAAGGATGAGGGGGAGGAAGATAAGTTAGAGGGAAGGCAGAGAGATTGGAGAGAAAAGGGTTTTAGAGAGAAGGTGGGTTTGAGTTAATAAGGTTGAAAATGTTTTCTTTCTCTATTTAAAATTCTTTTAAAACTTCAGGAAACACCTTTATCCTTTCACCACTTAAACTCACAGTCTCACTTAGGCTAATTATTTCTGGGTCCTTACAAGCCCTCCAACTACAAAAATTTTCGTCCTCGAAAATGATCCTTACCAACAAAAAGGTGAGGATAAGGCTTCATCATGTCATCCTATTTTTTATTTGGGGGAAGGGTTGCAAGATATTGAATGTGAAGGCAAGTAGTGGTTGCGTTTCTCAGTTCACTTAGTTGCTACTTCTTGGTTCTCATATAGTTAGGGTTAGTGAGACTTGGATCATGAGTTTGGTTGCAAAAAAAAACGAAATTGAAGAAAAACGAACGTTTTGGAACAAGACTCACCAAGCATAAAAAGAAAACTCTACTATTTCATCAGATTTGCTAGTATACAAACTCACCTAGACATGCAAAAGCCTAAAATAGTATAATTCAGCAAGTCATTACTCGATTTTGACTATCAAGGTTCATATTAGGGAGATCACAAAAATCAACTTCAATAGACCCAATTTGATTTCCTTTGACAAATACAATCATGCCCCAATTGTTTATATTTGACATCATTCTTACTTTAAGACTAGTGTTATTATAAATACACCAATACCTATATTAGCTTCATTTCAACATCATACATAGGCTTAAGGGTTAGAAATCCAGCAACTAAACCTAAACACATAAATAGAGGTTATGTTTCTAACTAGTTATTATGTATGCATTAGCAGTAGCAAGAGAACCTACAATAGAATCATCCCTACTTTATTTGAACAGAAGAAAGTAAATGAATTGTTTAAAGTAGTACATCACAGATGGAAACCAAGAAGAAGAGACAAGTCACAAAAGTACAAACAAGTTAGCTCTAACTCACAAACTCAATTTATAAACAAAGAACTGAACTGTGTGGACAATATATAAAAAGAAATCTATGATGAGTAGATTTAGGAGAGAACCATTAATTCATAATGCCAAATCCAAAAATATTCAAAATCATTAGCACAATTTATTCAAATAATGCTAAATAAAGCTAATTTGGCTCTTGCATTTTAATTTAAGTCATTTATCATGTGATCAAGAAGTATCATCCTAACTAGAACACAAGTATTGTCCTTGAGAGCATTTTTCTTTGTATGAACAGTATTCATTGCCACCTTAAACTTCAAGAAAAGCAAAAAAAGAATTTAGACATCAATGTCAAAATTATGAGTAGATACCAATACTATACTAAATCAGGAGTGAATTAAGCATTTAAGAGAAGTAGACACACACCACAAAAATACTGAATTCTATTATATCAGTTCCAGATGAACAACAACCAAGTAGATGACCTGGAATCAAGTTCTTTTGTCTCAAATACACAATTTATAATTAAATAGGGATAACAGGCAAACTACCACCCTGAATCAGTTAAAAATATAAAACAATCTCCAAACTATATTCCAAGAAATAAGGATCAGACCCCAAAAAGTTTGACAATGCACAACAAAGACATGATGACACATAAATTTTATGCACACATCAGACATTCTCATAATTCAAACACCTAAATGACTAAATAGAGGAAATATAGAAGGGATAATTGAGAATGAGAAAGCCAACACCTCATAAGCACCATATCCTCCCTACAAGGAGCATTTACAAACAATGTAGTAAAGGAGAAAGACCTAAAGCTTTAAACTTTTATTTTATTATTAACACAAGTGCAAATTTGTGCACCATTCAAAATACTTTTAAGGAATGTATTCTTCTTCAATCCAACCATTATAGTGTACTTACTCATCTTGATTTTTCTTGCCTGTCATTTGATAATTTGGTCCTCAATAAGGACATCATTAAAATTATTTCCCATGTTCCTATTTATAAAATCTAATTACCTATTTCATTGAGGTAAATAAAGTGATTAATTAAGTAGATATTGATAATCTTATAAAATGGAACTACTTCTAAATTGGATCTTATAACTAGGAACAAAAAGAAGTAATATTCTCTTATGCTAAAAAAATATATTATATTATCTTTAACATTTTCTTGTAAATAATTACAAAATCAAATCAAGTTCATATTAATATGAGATAGTATGGCCATGGTCTAAATTAAGAGAATCAATTATCCCATGGAAGATTTTTAGTGAAATTTGTGCTATAAAAAGTCTTGTTAGCATAAACAAACAAAAATAACTATTCTGTAAAAATAAATAATATTGGATCTATTTTAAAATACCGAGTACATATTTGGATTATTGATCAAATATTACTTGAGCGGAAAACATTTGAAAGAAGTATATTTTGTAGAATGAGCTATACATTTAGGAAGATTCTACCTAAAGGTAAATGGGTGCAGAAATATCAAAAGTACTTTCAGCTAAACTTTTAATACCCTTATAAATTAGGTTTGGTAACTAACAAGAAAAGACAATTTAGACAACAGAATCACCCTTTTGAGAAACTATTTATACAAAGGCTAAATTCAATAATCACACCCAACTATTAGCATTAATAATACCATCAAATTCTACAGTTTATATTTTAATTGGGAGGATTATATGTACTCCAATTATACTCTATCCGTAACAGAAAGACACATTAATGCATTAACATTTTCTAATTTTATATGATAAAACAAAACATAATTGATACATCAAAATTAACATCCCAAGATTTAAAG